>AWWV01010237.1:0-18128 GCA_001974805.1 Corchorus capsularis
TAGATTTAAAGTTTGGTGTGGGTGTGGTACGGGTACCCTTGCAAAGTAGTGAAGGTTGGTCATAATATAAGTGAAAAGAGCATCATGCTTTTCGTCTCAGAAGGAGTTCAATGTCTCTTATGTAAGGTTTTGGTTTTGAGTATTGTAGAATATAGTTCAAACTTAAAATTTAAATGATTTCGTTTATAGTAGATTTCGATGTTCGTGTGATGTTCTAATTTGAGACGTAACAAGTTTAGACGAACTCATTCCTCAAGCAATCAGATGAGTATATATGATAGGAATAAGTATAGATTAGATACTCAATCATATTTAAACCTATAAACAATGAAGTCGAGTCAAACCTCAAATGAAATTCATGATTTTTCTTTCGAAATCATAACAAAAAAAAATCGAACTGAACCCAATTAGATTAGCCAGAGTAAAGTTCTGGATACCAAAATAAACAAAACGAGCTGAACCGGACTGGGCTTGAACATCAACCCTTCCACGACCATAATAAAGTAGTAAATGGCTTTTAGTTCAAATGTTTTGGATTGGGCTAAGCTGATAGAAAACACCTTGGGCTCCTTTGGCCCGAATTTTCTGTGAAATTTTCCTGAAACAAAAATGGAAAAAGAAGGCTTGGGAACCTTATAAGAGGGGATCCAGAAGCAGGTTTTTCCTTGCGCCTAGCCCTTCCGTTCTTACGCCATAGCTCTGTGCTTCGCCTGACTGACTCCCAGGCTCCTTGTAATAAAAACAATAATAATTTCTTCTTATTTCCCTAACAATTTCATTTTTCCCATCCACAGGGTTAGGAGGTGTGGATTTACGCTATCAATTCCCGAATTCCACTTTATATACTATCAAAATTGCCGCAGCGTTTTTCCCACCTGTATCTTGACTACCGCCATTTCTTTTGTCTGTACATTCTGATCCCAAAAACAATACCCAGAAAATCAGGAAAGGACCCAAGTTGTCTTTTTCTTTATTTGGGTTGTTGTAGATTTGTAAGAGGATTTAAGGTTGTTTTTTTCTTTTGTTTTTGTTTAGAGATCAAAAGGGATTTCTTTTCTTCATAAATTTGTGTTTCAATTGTAAGTAAAAACATGGATAAGAAAAGGATTGCGGTTCCACTTGTATGCCATGGCCATTCACGTCCCGTTGTGGATCTTTTTTACAGTCCTGTTACTCCAGATGGCTTCTTTCTCATTAGTGCCAGCAAAGGTAATTTGCTATTTTAGTTGTTCTAAGATGATTCTTTTCAGTAAATTGCTCTATGCTTTGTTCTTTATGTGTTGTATCTGGAAATGGGTTAGTATAGAAAGTAATCAATTATCTTGAAATGCAATTCTTTTGGTGGGTTTTTCAGGTTAAGCTTTAGTCTGCATTCAATTGATAATATGTTTATTCATGGTGGCAATAATTTGTACAATATATATGTTAAGACCTTAATTATTCATTAGAATTATGAGGGATATGCATTGTGGTAGAGGGATACTTTGATGATTGGTTTCATGTTCATAACAAGATTCTTTATGCATCTGGTACAGATTCCAGTCCCATGCTGAGGAATGGAGAGACTGGAGATTGGATAGGAACGTTTGAAGGACACAAGGGTGCTGTTTGGAGTGTTTGCTTGGATACAAATGCTTTACGTGCTGCTTCCGGTTCTGCTGACTTTACTGCGTATGTGATTCCTTTTTGAACCCCCCTTGCTTGTCATATGTTGCTCTTGTTATCAGAAAGTTGTATGATTATTTTTGTTTGTCTTTATCTTAGTTGTTATACACGCTACTTGCCTATTTTATTCGAAACATTTTGTAACGTCTCAAGGCTTACAAGTTTGCTGCATTGAGAGACTCTATGGCATTATAGCTTGTCATCTTGCATCTTTATTTTCCCATGGCTGCTCTTTATAGATTTCTGTTTAGTGTTACCTGGTTGATTGGTTTGCAAGGACTTTTCTATCACTCAAAAGTGGATTATGACCGTAATAAAGATTTGTATTGCTATAGAGAACTGGTCATGCTTGATGCTTCAATGCATGCCATAGTAGTTTGAATTTAGATTTTTAATTGGAGTGCCATCTATTGTTCCATCTACTGTTTCTGCATGGAATTGTTCTATTATCAGAAGTTGACATATCCTGTGAAATGCTTTTCCTTTTGCAGGAAAGTATGGGATGCACTAACAGGTGATGAATTGCACTCATTTGAACACAAGCATATAGTTCGAGCATGTTCTTTTTCAGAGGTAAAGTTGGTTCATTCATTCTGTTTAAACTTTCATTTACAGATATCTGTTAGGGTACTGTATATATGAGGTGATATGGTAGGGAAAATGGAAGATATGGTTGTTGAACTTTGTAATAGCTTATGTGGGTACAAAAATCACCAATCATTTGATAAACAGATATTAACATAAAGTACACAGGTTGTGGAAACGATTTCTAGGTTTCTAGCTCACTATGGCCATTATCAATTGCTTCTGTGAAACCCTTGCAATTCTGTGAATAGTATTGCCTATTTCCAATTTCAAGCTAGCAGCGCATTAATTCTTAGGTGGCTTCTCCTGTATTCTTTGTAGCCTTGATAAATATATGCTAACCACGATTGAATTCTGAAGGAATGGTCAACTTGTAATGGTTGGTTATCATAACTATCATAACCCCCTCCTTTCATTACAATTCATTACAAGATGTCAACTAATAAGCATCACAATAGTCAATAGGTTATTCGGTTACATGTTTAATTTGCCCAAACACTGCGCAATCAGGGAACTGCTGCCTTTTTTGGTGTTACAGATTTATGTGGAGCTTTTGTCCACTGTTGAAGCCATAGGGTTACTGCTAATTTATACTATAGAAAACCATAGTAGTAACAATTTCTGAAGATGTAACTGCAGTTTGTTTAAATATAAAGTCATGTGAGTTGGTTGGCTTTCTTGTGTCATTACTGTTTTTGGCCAAGTACCATAATTATTTAGCACCCATTTTGTGATTTTTAGATTGTTATTCTTAGTTATTCATCTCATTCAAGGGATTTTGACCTGCTAACAGGACACACACCTTCTACTGACTGGAGGAATTGAGAAAGTCCTTCGTATCTATGATTTGAATCGTCCAGATGCGCCTCCAAGAGAAGTGGACAAATCTCCTGGTTCAATCAGAACTGTTGCATGGATGCACAGTGACCAGACAATCTTAAGTTCATGCACTGATATGGGGGGTGTGAGGTACATCTCTTGCCACATCTGAATGTTCTCTAATGTAATGTCTCCGACATATGTGGTTCATTGTTCCTAAAAAAAACAAGTACTTTTTCACTTTCATTTTTGTACTCTATGTTCGTGATGTTGTTATCTTGCCTATAAACAGTATAGGATCACCTTATAATCCTTTCGCACTTCCTGATACCACAATGTCTTTTAGAAGTCTTGCTATCGACTATTGGGATGCTTGAATTTCAGTGGGGGCAAGGGTTGTAAAGGTGTTTATATATATAACCCCTACATTTATAATAATTTATAGATGTTTGCCTGCTTGTTGATTTAATAACTTCTTACTTGTTCCAAAGTATGCAACTATACGAGCTTACCCAAAAGACAGTTAGTCTGCTAGACTGCTTCTCTCTCTCCCTCTCTATACCTGTCCTATTACTGAATTTTGTTAGTGACTCTACAGACTATGGGATGTAAGGAGTGGTAAAATAGTTCAAACACTTGAGACCAAGTCGTCTGTGACCAGTGCTGAAGTGAGTCAAGATGGTCGATACATCACTACTGCCGATGGGTCTACTGTTAAGTTCTGGGATGCTAACCAGTAAGTTCTGACTTGCTAGTCAGATTTGTTTGTTTGTTTGAGCTATAATTTCTGCTTTTCTGATTACAATATGCTGTGCATTATATGCCTCTACTGCAGCTTTGGGTTGGTACAGAGCTACAACATGCCATGCACAGTTGAATCAGCTTCGTTGGAGCCGAAGTATGGAAATAAATTTGCTGCTGGAGGGGAAGATATGTGGGTTCGCGTTTTTGATTTCCATACTGGGGAAGAAATAGGTATGTTCTCTAGTAAATATAGGAGTAAATTGCATGTGTTGATTGCATGCTTGAATTTAAATAAGATATGTGATATTATCCTAATAATTCCATAAATACTAAAAAAGATTTGCGGCTGTAGGTTTGTTCTGTAGATTTTGTGCTTCAATTCAAATATCATATACTTGATCTGGCATTTTCCTATTTCTATTTTCTTATGGTAACTTGTATTTACCTGTACTTACTGATTTACATTTTGGTTTGCAGCATGCAATAAGGGTCACCATGGTCCTGTACATTGCGTGCGTTTCTCACCAGGAGGGGAATCATATGCCTCAGGATCTGAGGATGGAACCATTAGAATCTGGCAGACAGGCCCTTTGACTCACGATGACACCGAATCAGTTGCAGCAAATGGGACAGTCGGAAAGGTGAAGGTATCTGCAGAAGATGTTTCGCGCAAGATTGAGGGCTTCCATATTGCAGAAGAGGGCAAGACCAAAGAAAAAGAGAGTGAATGAGTAACTTGGGTGTCGTTTCGACTTTCAAGCTTTATCTCTGAAAGCATAATCTCATTAAGGCCAAAATCTTCTAGATAGTTTTTGTTACCAGAGACCGGAGATAGATAGACTTGACCATTTTCCTTTTGTAAAATTTTATAGTTTTGGTGAATTTAGCTTATGTAGACTTATACCAAAATGTTTTGTCATAGTTATAATGGTATCTTAAGTCAAGTTTATGCTCCCCTCTGCATTTTATGGATAGTACTAGTAGTCCTCTAGTTAGTATGATTAAGTTTAAAATATTAGGGTAATAACTAAAATTAGTTTACTTTATCAATGAAATGACTTGATATTAATACATGTCCGAACTCCAAACTCAACATGATCCGATATGACTCCAAATGAAATTATTTATTTTAAGAGGTAAGTCCAAAATTTTAAGCTATAGTTTTAATACATTTTAATATTGTTAAATTTTCATACTTATTTCCAAAATATTTTTTTTATACTATTTTCCCTAACTTTGAGGAGTGAGAGCATAGCCATAGACCAAATGCCCATGGCTAAGTTTAAAAAATATATATTTTATTTTCTAAAATGCGAAAACAAATATAAATTAAATATATAATAATTAAATGAAATAGATTAAATAAATAAATCAATAAAAGGTAGGAGTAATTAACAGTGTATTTTATTTAAAACTAAAATAAAAAATACTAGACTTACCAGTGTCGTAATTTTATAGAAACAGAAGGGTTAATTCGGTAAAGGAAGCCCATATAAAGTAGTATCTCTTTCCTTTGTGATCCGAGTCATCTCTCTCCCGTTTGCTTTGCTTCAAATCTTTCTTCGAAACGACTCAAACTTCTCTCTGTTTCTTATCGCTGAGACCGCAAAACCATTGTCTTCCATACTTAAACCACACAAATTTTTACTCTTTTTCATTGTTTGAATCTCTAATATCTTGGGTTGGTTTTTGTTTTTGGCGGGAAGATGTCTGGAAAAGGCGCGAAAGGTTTGATTATGGGCAAAAGCTCTGCTGCTGCCAACAAGGACAAAGACAAGAAAAAACCCATCTCTCGTTCTTCTCGAGCTGGCCTCCAGGTTGGTTGATCTTTCTTTTCTCCTTTATAGTTTCTTCGTTTTCTTTTGTTTTCGTGTTAATTGTGTTTTCTTTGACCTTCTTGTTTAGGGATATGATGAGATTTTAGCTGAGTGCCTGATGAATATGATTTGATAAAGATAAAGATAAAGAATTGATGATCTAGCTTTATAGTAATTGAAGTAGGAATCTGTTTTCTGTTTGGGTGTTGAATTGGTGTTTAATTACTAATGAATGTTAAAGATTTTTTAAATTACACATTAACAAGAAAACCTGTAGTTGATAGTTGATCAGTTCACTAAGTTCCCCACTGTTCTTTTTAGTTATTCATTCTGCACGGGTTAGAGAATAGTAAACTTGTAGTGTTCAAATGATACTGCTCTATATTATTTGTCTGTAATATTGGAGGCATATATAGGATGTTTGGAATCCATTAATGGGCCTTAAACCTCTGAACTGTGGCTAAAATTTGATTAGTATGTTCAACGACTGCAGTAGTTCGGAATTGGAATGGCTGAAAACCCCTCTAATTATTGGTGTATGTTTTGTGATTGAAGAAAGTTTTATTGTAGGATGGATAGTATATTGGGATTGTTGAAACACCCCACTCAGACAAGGTAATGCATGCATATGCGAATTACTATGCAGGAAATGTAGCCAAACATGCTTAAGAAATTGAATGCAAAAGTAATAACAGCAAGGATACCAAATTTATGTGGTACAGCTTTAAGTCTACATAAATCCTGATGTAGGCTTAAAGCCAAACTGTGTAAATCCAGTGTCCTTAGTGTTAACTAATATAATTACTAACATTTAATTTCTTGTCCTTGTTTGACTATGTTTCTTGTGTATTTGTTTGCATGTTATGTGCTTTAGATTATCTGGCTCAGGTGTTTCAACAAGGATGTTTGGACTACCAGGTCACAGAGATCTTCATATATTCATGTATTGTTCACTTGTGCCTAGTGGGTTTAATGGTTAAGATAGTCTTAAAGTGTTGCTCCAATAATATATGGCACAAAAGAATGGGCGTTATGTTACAGTCTATAGTTGCCTCTTTACTTCAGTCTTATGCCTGGGATTAAATATGAAATGCGCTCTTGCGGTTGGTTATTCTGTGTTTTCCTTAAATCTTGATCTGTTTTGAATCCTTGGGGCCAGAAGTGGTATTCCTTCCATTGTTTTGGACTAAGCACTTTTTCTGTTTTGATTGATTAGCATCACTTTTGTCAATTGCTGTTCCTGAATCACTACATGGGACATCACTATAGGTTAGAGTAGCATGCTCTGTTTTCCTTCATTTGTTAAATTTTGGTATAATATGTGACATGCAGTTCCCAGTGGGTCGTATCCACCGTCTACTAAAGTCGAGGACCACAGCACATGGTAGAGTAGGAGCCACTGCTGCCGTTTATTCTGCTGCTATCCTGGAATATTTGACTGCAGAGGTATTAGAGTTGGCTGGAAATGCAAGCAAGGATCTTAAGGTGAAACGTATTACCCCGAGACATTTACAGCTTGCTATCCGTGGTGATGAAGAACTCGATACCCTGATCAAGGGAACCATTGCTGGTGGTGGTGTGATCCCTCATATCCACAAATCACTCATCAACAAGTCATCCAAGGACTAGACTATGATGGGTTGTTGCTTTTAGAGATCCGCCAAGTCTCAATCTCAGCTGCGTTCCATTGGTGTGAGCCTGAGACCCAAATCATGGATTTGTTAGGTTCTGCTATGAAAGTTAGTTCATGCATTTATGTGTTACTGTTTAATTAATTTGTTTCACTTATGCCTGATCATTTAGCTGCTCAACTTGGTTTAATTTTTGGTCTTTCCTTTTCCTTATATGCCGGCATTGGCATTGAAATTATATAGCAGATTGATTTAGGGGCCGTTGCGCGGTTAACATATATGACCAGCTTAGGTTTATTAATGTATTGTAAGATTAGATTCTTTTTGAGATTTAGCAAATAATATCAAGATATCCTCATGTATTCAAGCTGCTTTCTGTTTGCTGAGCATGCCATATGGATGCCTTAATCTCACTTTGACAGTATCAAAGTATCAAATTGAAATGATTCTCATTAGTTAGTCGTCTTGTTATTGCTTGAAAAATGTCCTCATATGTAATCCAATATTACTTAAATAAAAATTAAAATGTTGGCCAATCCGGAGGATCAATTTGCTCAAATTTCTTGTTTAAATTAGTAAACAAGAATCTCCACATATTTCTTAATGACACAAGTAGCTACTTCCACAGCACTGAATTTGCAAGCACAATTGCTGTAAGGAAACAAAACTGAGCGAAAAGAGCAGCAAATTGATGGTAGAAAAGATTAAAATAAAATAGTCATATAAAGAATTAGAAGGCATCAGTCTAAAATGCTGTTCTAAAATAAATTAGTTACAACTTCCACCCAACTCAACTCTGGATCATAGGATGAGAAACAAAATAAACCCTCTCATATGGTGATCTCAGTAAAAAAATGCTCAGTAATGTTCCCATAATACCCAAGAATCAATGCAATCCGAAGTTGTTACACCATGAATCAATCCCACACATGAATAACTTAAATCTAAGTATTAAATCTGAGATGTCATGCACTCAATGCTAAAACCACTACTCATCCTGTCTAATGAAAAGGATGAACGACAAAAGGTGAGAAAGCATTACAATGAACCTGCAGCAACTAGTTCTGGAATTTATATGGCTGAGATTCTTGGGACATCAACGGGGAACTTATGGATCTCGTCCATCCATGGGTTTTTCTCCTTTGCAGGATTTATTGTCCTCAAAGCCTTCCACACTGCACTGTTACACTTGAATCCAGAACCAAATGCAATTTGCCATGTTCTGTCCCCCTTCCTAATCCTACCCTTAGCTTCTGAATAAGCCAATTCATACCAAAGAGAACTGCTGGATGTATTGCCGAATCGGTAAAGAGTCATTCTTGATGGTTCCATGTGCCATTCAGACAGCTGCAAATTCTTCTCCAGTTCATCCAAAACAGCTCTTCCTCCAGCATGAATGCAGAAGTGCTCAAAGGCTAGTTTAAAATCTGGAATGTATGGCTTAACTTTCATTTTAAATAGTTTCTTCCCAACCAATGTTGCAAAGAAAAGCAGTTGCTCAGACATAGGCAAAACCAGAGGCCCCAATGTGGTGATGTTGGTCTTTAAAGCATCACCGGCAACTGCCATGAGATCCTTTGACAAAGTAACTCCGATCTTCCCTGTGGAGTCTTCTTCCTGGGTAACACAGGCAAAGCACTTATCATCAGCACCCTTGTGGGTGCGAACAGTGTGAACCAATTGGTATTTTGATCTTCTTCTGTCAGAGCGTCTATTTGAGAGCAGTATTGCAGCCCCTCCCATCCTAAACAAGCAGTTTGAAACAAGCTTTGAGCGATCATTCCCGAAGTACCAGTTCAAGGTGATGTTCTCCATACTGATAACCAATGCATAGGAGTTGGGATGGACTTGAAGAAGATGCTTCGCAAGATCTATCGAGATCAAACCTGCACTGCAGCCCATTCCTCCTAAATTGTAACTTTGTATATTCCCCCGAAGCTTGTAATGGTTGATAACCATGGCAGACAATGACGGTGTTGGATTGAACAAGCTACAATTAACAACTAAAACTCCAATATCCTTGGGGTTTACACCAGTCTTAGCTAAAAGCTCATCAATAGCACCAAACATAACAGCCTCTGCTTCTTTTCTAGCTTCTTGCATTGATGGGTTAGGGGGGATATTGAGGACTGCTTCTGGAAGGTAAGTTGAATCCCCAAGCCCAGACCTTTCAAGGATCTTACGCTGAAACTCAAGATTCTCCTCTGTAAATGTACCAGTCATTCTAGACTGATCCATGAAAATCCTCTTTGTGCACTTCCGAGCTTCATCCGGTTTGTAGCAAGCAAAATTGACGAGGTAAACAGGACGGGGACGGGTTAGAAAGTAGAGGGTCGATAGAAAAACGAGAAGAGTCGAGCAGATGATAACGGAAATGAGGTTGTATTGAAGATGCTCCCAAAGATCATAAAGGTCCTTGATAGAAAATGTTGAGAGCTGTGCAGCTATTATAACTACCAAAGGGGTTAGGAAGAGGTACATTCCATGGGTGATTAGGTAATGGTATCCAAGCTTCACATACTTGAGCTTAACGGATTTCTTAAAATCGGGAAGGTTTCGAGATGATGATGGGTTCAAAGGTTGTTGTTCTGGTTTTATCTCAGCCATCTTTTTCCTGCAAAAAATTTAACTATAATTGTATTAGATTCAAATGTGAAAACCAATTATAGAAATAAATAAATATAAAAAGGGACAATTTTGAACCAAAAAAAGGTGCAGAGACGGCAAAACAAGAAAAGTAGAATCTTTCAAAGCTAAGGTAAAACTGAACCAGAAATTTCAACAAGTTTTTTTTTCCTTTGTTCCCCTAAACTTTATGGCTATCTACTCTAAGAACTAGCCTAGAATCTAACTACAAAACGATAAAGAATGTGCATTGCCGAAGGAAAATCATGAAGTTACTCCTTTTCTGAATTTGTGTCACCAAAAAACAATCCTCTTTTTTTTTTTTTGGAGTTTCAACATCAAATCTAACTAGAATTCAGCAAACCCAGATCGGAATTTCACATCGAAATAGATTGTGGCAACTGATAGTGAGAAAAAACATAGAACCCAGATCAGCATTTGAATCAAAACACAAACTTTTTTTCCCAATAATTCAAACCAATCAGCTAAAGAAAAGACCAGATAGGGAAAAAAACCCAGATCATAATTCACACTGAAACAATATAAACTATCTACGGTTAATGAATTTATAAGAAGAAAAAATCCAGATTTAAATAAAAAAAAACTCACCTTGAACCCCAAAAAGCTACCAATGGGCGCTTGAAATGGTGAAACTATGAGAGGAACGCCACAGAGACAGAGAGGAAGAGAGAGAAATGCGTAAAGAAAAAAAATGAAAATACACTATAAATAGGAGGCGCGTAAGTATGTCAAAAAGAAAAGAAAGATCAACAGATATTAAAAAAGTTCGAAAGGAATCAACTACACTAAAATATTAAAAAAATTTCAATTTTTTTTTACGAAACTTCCTTTTTTTTTTTTTTTCTTGGTGGCTAAAATAAGAAGGAACGTGAAGAGAAATGGGATATATTGGAAAATGCTGAGAAAACCAACGACGAAATTGGCGCAATGGACGCGTTTCTTGAAGAGGCGGCGCCGTCTGGAATTTGCAGACGTTTTGACCGTGTTCCTCTCCTTGTCTCGGAGTTAACGGTCAGCAAAACGTTGTCGTTTGTTATATCAGACGGCTCCTATTGGTTTTCACTTCCTCTTCAGCACGACCAGTTGCTGCTTGCCAGTTTTTTTGTTTGCTGGCCACAGCTATTGCTTTCGCTTCCTTCCTCAGACTTTTAAATTTCAAATTGGAAATATAGAAAAAAGAAAAAAAAATCACAGTATTTTTTATTATTTTTATTTATTTTTTATGGTAATGGAATAGTCCAAGGAAAAAGGAGAAGGAAGAAGGAAAATTAAAGTTGAATTCAAAATCCTTCTTTTTAAAGGGTTGCTTGTGATAGATAGTTTAAATGTGTCAAAGTCTTCTAGAAAAATTGTGATACATAATTGAATTGTCAATTTATATAACTTTGTTTTATATCAATAATATCTTCATGTCTATTAATTAAATTAGAATCTATGAATGAAAAAAATAGATATGCAAAGAATTTATCAACTATTAGAATTCGATTCCAGATTAATCAAAATTTAATGTAATTACTTAATTCTTTCAGTTAAAAATTTAAAACTCACCACAAACATTTATAATAAGTTTTAAATTTTGGTAATTTGATAAATTGTAATAATACCCACAAGTAACAATCTTTTTATTTTTCAGTTTTTTCATACACATGACATGTAACATGTTGAACTTGAATCTATTAATGGAACTTTTTCATGTGAAAACTTACCTAACAATAACACATATCTTTTCATTGAGTGGAAGACAATTATGTATCCTTTTTGGATTTACAAAAGACACTTGTATATGAGGTGGGGGTAAAGTGTTTGGAATTAGATTCTACTTTCTACAACACTATGCCAAATGGCAAATTTCATAAGCTATCCTTTTTTCTTTTTTCTTTTTTTTTGGTGGGAAAATTTTTAATTTCGTCATCTTGGAAGTATTTACAATTTCACAAGGAAAAACAAAAAATCAGAAAAGCTAAGGCTAAGACTAAGATCAAGAAGTATAAGTTTGGTCTAAAAGAAAAAATTTATGTAATAGTATAAAGCTCATAATTTACAATATTATTATTGCAATAATTTAAGTTCCAAAAGGGTTTAGTAGTTTTTGGTCACATGGAAACCAACTGGAAGTCACATGAATTTGCTTTGTTTGTCTGCTTGGCCTCATCCATGTGGCTCTAACTATAATTCTTTAGGGGTCCATGACCAATTGACCATCCATTGCCAAGCTGTGTTTCTTCGACATATAAATGAGGCTTACGTGCAATTTTCCAACATGAGAAATCTGCTTTAACTCAAGTCAAAATATATGTTGTCTGGTCTTAATTAAGTTCTTATTAATTTACTGTCCTTCCTCTAGAAATTTGATTGTTGAGATTTGTACATTCTTTTGTATAAATAGATTAAATGCTACTATGTGTTTTTAGTCTTTTTGGCAATATTGATATGCTAATCCCAAAACTGAATTAGCCAAGTCAAATTAGCACTTCATTTCCTTTCAATCCCTATCAATCTATTAAAAGAAAGAGAGGCAGAAAATGGTATCAATAAATAAAGATGTACTATTTGAAAAAAATAAAATAAATAAAGATATATGGTTATGTCATTATATAGACGGCATCATCATCCATAAAATTGCAATCTCAACAAGTCCGCCGGCAAAGAAAACTAGTTATATACTTTTATATATATGATATATATATATATATATATTATCTACTCGGCTCGACTCAGATTAGTCGGGTCTCAATGTGGCTATACCGAAACTCGGGGATTTACTGTTCTGTATTTGTTGATGTACTAAGTCTAATACTATGTTTTTAGCCAATATTGGATGTGTGAAATAATTGGATTTGATTTCTGTATGTTTTGATATTTACAACAGATGAATATATATACAATAAGTAGGTTGACTATATGGGACAAATAGCCTTGATTAAGCCTAATATATTGCCTAATTATTAGGGGAATTAGCCGTTGGGATCACAATCAATTTCTTGATTGTGTTTTGGTTGTTTTGGTCAACTTTGCTGTAATCAAGGTTAATACTCCCCTTCAAGTTGGAGCATGTAAATTAAAAATGCCCAACTTGCGAAGAAGAAATTGGAATTGATCCCGTCCAAGTGCCTTTGTAAATATATCTACCAATTGTAACTTGCTGGAGATGTGCGACGCTTGAATAGATTTAACTTGTATGTGTGAACGGATGAAATGGCAATCCAACTCGATGTGTTTTGTGCGCTCATGGAAGACCGGATTGGTTGCAATGTGAATGGCTGTTTGATTGTCACAGAATAATGCCATTGGTTGTTGATGAGGGATGCCAAGTGTTTGGAGCAAACTGCGAAGCCAAAGAAGTTCACTAACAGTGGCAGCCATGGCACGGTATTCTGCTTCAGCGGAGGAGCGAGATACAGTTGTCTGTTTCTTTGTTTTCCAGGAGATGGGAGAGGAACCAAGCATGGTGATGTAACCAGTGGTGGAACGCCGAGTTTGAGGGCAACTTGCCCAATCTGAGTCACAAAAACCAGTGAGGTGAGGAGAGCTCGAAGATGAGAAAAAAATGCCTTGACCAGCACAAGACTTCAGATAGCGAAGAACACGCAAAGCTGCATCTAAGTGAGGTTGTCGAGGGTCATTCATGAACAGAGAAAACCTTGCTGTAATCAAGGTTAATAGTATGTATTATTATATATTAATGTTGTTACATATCAGTTTCTGGAAGAATTAATTTATTGATCTGCATTTCGTTAATCCAAGATGAATTCTTAAAGCCAAATGAGCACTTAATTTCTCTTCGATCCATCCATGCAATCACCCATTGAAACAAGGCAGAAAATAGAATCAGTAGCCTAAAACAGGTAAGTTAAGGAGCCAAATAAGCATGAATTGGAAACCTCGATATATTTTTTAAGTTTTGATTCGAGAGCTAGGCTAGCTCATTGATTCCATTTGAATTTTGATACTGCCTTTGTTCCTCTTTAATTGTCCACATCCTTTACAATCACATATTTACCTCTGCTTTTGACAAGATTAAACTATTTAAGTGTAAGACAATTTCATAAAGTAAAGTAAATTTTGTATAAAATTTAACAAAATAATTAGTTTTCTTAAACAAATAAAGTAGTTAAAATGGACAATTAAATAGTAACAGAAGGAGTTTCAAGCATTTATCTATATTTACCAAATCAATGAAAGAATAATAAATCATAATCAATAATTTAGATGATACTTGTCTGCTCTAGCAAGTCCCACCGAGCAATCCATATATATGTCGGACACCAATCTGAATCCAAAAGCCTAGACTATTGGTTTCTTCGGTTTTTCATACATGTAAATCACTCCAACGAGTAACAACCCATCTTTTGATGATGTGGGATGTTACCTCCCATGTCCTTAACAACAAAGCATTAAAAACATTTTATTCATGACATACAAATTAATTAACTTACACAACTCATACGTACAACATGGAAAGACAATCACAGAAAATAACAAATTACAAATTATAAGAGAGCTGCACATATATATATTTGCAGCACGCTATAGCTTGGGGAAGAAAACCCCTTTATTTTTCAATACATATAAGATATAACTTAATTTAAAATTGATAATTATAACATAATTAATACCAATAACTATATATAATGTATGTGTGTGTATTAGTAATTACTGAGCGACGACGCAGTCAGGAGAGGTGGAGAAGGTGATGTTGTAATTAATGTTGCACTTTGCAGGAATGGTTGGAAGCCATCCGTCGAGAGATTTACTTGTATACTTTGGCATTAAGCATTTGCAAAGGCGATAACCTTTGGAGAGATTCTCTCTTTCAAGCCACCTCACTTTGGCAATCTTTTTGCAGCAAAGTTCCGTCGGCTTATAATCATAAAGCCCCCTCAAAAATTGATCGATGCATGGAAAGAGTTGCTTTTTCAAGTTTTTGCAAAATACATATTCAGCTTGATCCATGTAATCGGTGTCGGGGCCGGCGGCCGCCGAGGCCCTTGGAACCATAATCACCACCATGGTCGCCACCACTGCTACTATGACACAAACAAGCTTGAAGAAATTCTTAGGGGTAGCCATATGCATATATATGTATATATCCAAAATGAATATTAATGCTAAAAATGTGCTTAATTTTGTTTCTTTTGGGACAATAATAGTTAGAAGGAATATTAATGGATTGTGATTTGGAAGATTAACAGGGTTGGACCTTTATATACACACAGGGGCCAGCAAAACAATACAACTTCTCAAGCCCCTTCACCTTTAAATTATTCTCTTAAAAAAATTCTACCAAATCTTGAGGTACATGTGGAAATTAATTAATAAATATAAATTATACATAAAGAAAATAAATATTAGTATAAAATTTTCCATATGAAACACCTCATGGTTTAATTAAATAAGTATTCGCATTTTTAATCTAACAATGTATATATTATTATACATAATATAAGTTGAAGCAAAATACTACTCCATTAGTATGTTTTGTTTTTGAGTTATACTAGTATTACTTCCACGTGCGTTGTACGTGATACTCGTATTTAAATTAAATGAAAACTAAAATAATGATTGAAATTAATTATATATGTAGAGTTGTCAAATCTAAGCCGAACCCAATAACTCATCCAATCCGACATAATCCGATTTGATAAAAAAATAAACGACCCAGACCCAACCTATTCAGACACGACAAACTGTATATGCAGTTTGCTAAACTTCACCAGTGGTGGATTGTAAAATAAAATCGAATAATAAATATATTAAATAAAATTAAGAATTAAACATTAAAAAATTATGCTTTTTTGGTGCAAAAAAAAAATTTAACGCTGACCAAATTGAGCTGAATCTAAACCTAAAAAATCCAAAACCTGGATGATCCGGAACCCGATTGACCCGAGGTCAAAACTCGAATCCGCCTAACCCAATTAGACCTAGTAGACCTGAACCTAGATGAGCCGAAACCCGAATGATTCGAGAAAATTACCTGATTCATTTGACTTAGAACCATATTTAACCTACCAATACATGCTACAAAAATAGAAAAACAAAGTGAATCACAATAATTAGATTTTAAATAAATTTTTAACTTAATTTGTTAAAAAAAATTTGAATAATTAATGATTAGCCAATTTATTTTAACTTTTAAACTTGATAATAATATTTTTATTAGCTCATATTATAATTGAAATGGATCCATAACTACCAAAAAAATCTCCAATATTTTAAAAGTAAAATGGTAAAAATAAAATATTTATTAAAAATATTCAATTTAATCGAATAAAAATAGATTTTTAGTAGAATAATTGTAAAAGTTTATTTCTAAAAAATTTGTAAAAGAATATATTTTAAAAATTCTAATATGTCTAAGTTTTTAATTAAAATAGTAAAATGATAACAACAAAATAGTTATAAGGATATTAGATTTAATTAAATAAAAATAGAGTTTTTTACAGAAAAATAAAAATAGAGTTTTTAGTTGAGTAAAACTATAAAAGTATATTTAAAATTTTCTAATACATCTAAGTTTTTTTAATTAAAATAGTAAAATGGTAAAAATGATATAGTTATAAGAATGTGAGATTTTTTTTTAATTATACAGCAAGCAATATATCAAGTAAAAAATCAATTATAAGTCAAATAAAATAATTGCACATTAGGGAAATAATAAATTTTAATCATAATACATTATTATAAACTATCAAATAGTAAGATGTCAATCATAATAACTTTTTAAATTAGAATGGTAAAATAAAATAATTATAAAATATTGAATTTTTGAGATAATAAAATATTGAATTTATTTAAATGAAAATAGTGTTTTTAGTAGAATAAAACTGTATATTTTGAAAACAAATATAGTAAAAAAATAAAGCAATTATAAAGATATTAGATTTAATTGAATAAAAATAGAGTTTTTAGTAGAATAAAACTATAATAGTTAAGTAATGGCATTTAAAAAATATGTTTGAATAATAAGGATATAATGGTCGATTCAATTAGAAAAATAAGGGTATAATAGTCGATTCAAAAGTTTCTCATAACTCGTACTTTTATATATGGTATAGATATGCTACTTTCTCCTTAAGTTTGTCACACCCAAGCTGCCACTTCTAATGCGGCACAAGTAGAATCGCCATTTTCAAATTAAAACCCTACAAATAATATTCTAAATTTTAAAATTTACCTTCCAAAGAATAGGATTCTAGGTTAATTTTAAAATTAGGACATAATTAGGATAGGATTATTATAGTAATTGTACGTATAGCATAAACTTTGAGGTGCACCAATATTAATGATTGAAACCATGGATGACAAGGTAGGAGTATTTATATAGCTAATAATAATTTCTCCTTTTATACTTTTAAAAGAATTAAATCTTATATCTAAACAAACAAAAAAAAAAACACGTTGCGTATAATCATTTCATAAAGATTTCTTACAGGGGGCTAAGATGACCAGACAGCGTATTCACGAGAATCAGTACGGTGCTCAGTATGCTCTATTGAACAACACATCCAGTGTTTCTTTTATTACATACCCTAGATTAGGTGGGCCTGAGCCCAATAGGAGTAGGGCTTACATTAAACTGAATAGGCTACGATACAAGGGTACTGTTAATATTGAGTGTGCAGATCCTGATGTTGGAATGGACCCCAACCGTGGTGGTCTATCCGGTGTTTTTACATTGGCCATAGTTGTTGATAGGAAACCGCATGTTGGCCCAACTGGTTCGTTGCCCACTTTTGATGACCTCTTCGGTTGCAACCTCTATTCCAATGGAAGCCTTGATATCACACCCCAGATGAAGCAGCGTTATTACATTAGGCATGTACACAAACGTGTTGTATCTTATGAGAAGGATTCAATCATGATGAACATATCAGGCAGCATGGGATTATCCTCTCCCAAATATGTCTGTTGGTCATCTTTCAAGGATCTAGATGTTGACAGTTGTAGTGGCAGTTATTCTAATTTAGCTAAGAATGCCCTGTTAGTTTATTATTGTTGGGTATCAAACATGCCTTCTAAGGCATCATCCTTTGTATCTTTTGACCTGGATTATCTGGGTTAATTTAATAAACATGTATTTCTATAATAATTTTTTTTTTATTAATAGCATTTCCAAATTATAATGGTTTTGCCTGTTGAGGCGTACAATTTCTATTAATGCATAAATCGACAGTGCTATTGACAAGTTCCTGTAATTGGGCCCTACTAAGTGTGATGT
>AWWV01010238.1:0-58045 GCA_001974805.1 Corchorus capsularis
ACGTTCGTGTCTGACACCCTGTAGTACAATTTCCATGGAATAGGATCCTTGAGTGAAAAGAACGACGCTGAGAAATAGTGGAGATCAATATTGCATCTGATGGGGAAGGTATATGTTGCTTGTAAGGACTCATTGTCGTTCATGCGTCTGTCATGAATCTCTACTATAACTGAGCCAGAGGCGTTGATTGGAACCTGCTGTCTGTATTCGATGACACAATGATCTATCTTCATGCATCTTCTCCTTACAGTTGCACCCCATTGCTCTGCAGTTGATGGGAACTGCAGTACTATCTCTGTTAAGTCATGGGTTAGCCTGTACTCGTCTCTATGAGACTCGATATAATTGAAAGAATTAGGAGCGTTGGCTAATTGAGCATCCATTGAAGAAATGAAGGCCGCGCAGCGAAACCAGAAAAAATTGTTATACAATGTATGACTAATAAGAAAATATAAGAACAAAATTAATTTTGTGGAATAACGAGAAGAATATAAATAAAATAAAAGAAGAGAGAAGACCTAGATGACTTGATTGCTATGGATTCTTGTTTTGCGATGGAACTGGTTATATAGACAAATATATGTACGGAGAAGAATGGAGACAGCATTCTCTCTTTAATCCTTAATTTCAATTAAATCTTGCTTAACTCATCATAATTATGTTTGTTATAGTAATATATAGGTTAGCAAAATCTAAGAGTTCAAATTTTAAATGAAACGACATCTTATCTTGCGTTTTATATTGGACACAGCAAAGTATCCTATCTATTACTTAGGCGTCCGTTTTTGGCACTTTTATATTAGAGGTTTTGATGATAGTTCTCTGCATTTCCAAATTAGAGACGTGCAGCAGCAGATTGGATCCCAAATAACACGCTCAACTAAATTGAAAAATGTCCTTCGCGTCCGGATTTAAAGTGCCTACACGTCTCTTAGTACCAGTATTGAGAGACCTATAAATTGGTTCCTTTTCTCCAATAGATTGGATACTCTGGTGTGTCCAATTTAAAACGCAAGATGAGCGGTCGTTTTGTTAAACAAGCTATTTCTTTTTTTCTCACATGGCCAAAATGCTCGGTACCTAAAGAGTCAGCCTTAGATCAAATAAAAGCGTTAACCCTTCCAACAAACATTGTTTATATTCGAGTATGTGAGGAAAAACATCAGGATGGGTCTCCTCACTTGCATGCCCTGGTTCAATTTGAGAAGAAATTCAGATGCACAAACTGTCGATTATTCGACTTATCCCATCCACAACAATCACGTTCTTTCCACTGCCATATCGAATGTACGCGCTCCTCCTCCGACGCCAAATCATATATCGAAAAAGATGGAGTCTTCTGCGAATGGGGCTCTTTCAAAGTGGACGGAAGATCAGCGAGAGGAGGTCAACAGACAGTTAATGAAGCTTATGCACAGGCGCTTAACAGCGGAAATAAGGACGAGGCTCTTACTATCATTAAGGAATTAGTTCCAAAAGATTATGTCTTACAATTTCATAATCTTAATACTAATTTCGAAAGGATCTTTGCTCCTCCAATTCAGGTATTTGAGCCCCCATTCTCAACGACATCATTCAATAACGTCCCAGATATTATTAGCAGGATACAACTATCATCTAATAATTTTATTATTCCTCTAATAAAAAATAAAAAATGGAATCCGGAGTGATTGATCTTTAGATTGAATAAGTAATGCCTATTAAGCAAGATTTAATTGAAATTAAGGATTAAAGAGAGAATGCTGTCTCCATTCTTCTCCGTACATATATTTGTCTATATAACCAGTTCCATCGCAAAACAAGAATCCATAGCAATCAAGTCATCTAGGTCTTCTCTCTTCTTTTATTTTATTTATATTCTTCTCGTTATTCCACAAAATTAATTTTGTTCTTATATTTTCTTATTAGTCATACATTGTATAACAATTTTTTCTGGTTTCGCTGCGCGGCCTTCATTTCTTCAATGGATGCTCAATTAGCCAACGCTCCTAATTCTTTCAATTATATCGAGTCTCATAGAGACGAGTACAGGCTAACCCATGACTTAACAGAGATAGTACTGCAGTTCCCATCAACTGCAGAGCAATGGGGTGCAACTGTAAGGAGAAGATGCATGAAGATAGATCATTGTGTCATCGAATACAGACAGCAGGTTCCAATCAACGCCTCTGGCTCAGTTATAGTAGAGATTCATGACAGACGCATGAACGACAATGAGTCCTTACAAGCAACATATACCTTCCCCATCAGATGCAATATTGATCTCCACTATTTCTCAGCGTCGTTCTTTTCACTCAAGGATCCTATTCCATGGAAATTGTACTACAGGGTGTCAGACACGAACGTCAATCAAGGAACACATTTCGCCAAGTTCAAGGGCAAGCTGAAGATGTCCACAGCCAAGCACTCCGTTGATGTCGTTTTTCGCTCTCCCACTGTCAAAATATTGTCCAAGCAATTCACCGGGAAGGATATAGACTTCTCCCACGTCGAATATGGGAAGGTAGAGAGGAAGCTGATAAAATCAGCTTCATCATCAAGATCTGGCCTACACTCAGCAATTGAACTCAGACCCGGTGAATCTTGGGCCACAAGAAGCTCAATAGGAGTGGACCATAATGACACAGAGTCAGAGATAGCCCATAATAGGCACCCATACAGAGAACTACACAGGCTCAGCACAAGCATGCTTGATCCAGGTGACTCGGCATCACTGGTTGCAGCTGCACGATCAGAGTCCAACATCACACTTAGTAGGGCCCAATTACAGGAACTTGTCAATAGCACTGTCGATTTATGCATTAATAGAAATTGTACGCCTCAACAGGCAAAACCATTATAATTTGGAAATGCTATTAATAAAAAAAAATTATTATAGAAATACATGTTTATTAAATTAACCCAGATAATCCAGGTCAAAAGATACAAAGGATGATGCCTTAGAAGGCATGTTTGATACCCAACAATAATAAACTAACAGGGCATTCTTAGCTAAATTAGAATAACTGCCACTACAACTGTCAACATCTAGATCCTTGAAAGATGACCAACAGACATATTTGGGAGAGGATAATCCCATGCTGCATGATATGTTCATCATGATTGAATCCTTCTCATAAGATACAACACGTTTGTGTACATGCCTAATGTAATAACGCTGCTTCATCTGGGGTGTGATATCAAGGCTTCCATTGGAATAGAGGTTGCAACCGAAGAGGTCATCAAAAGTGGGCAACGAACCAGTTGGGCCAACATGCGGTTTCCTATCAACAACTATGGCCAATGTAAAAACACCGGATAGACCACCACGGTTGGGGTCCATTCCAACATCAGGATCTGCACACTCAATATTAACAGTACCCTTGTATCGTAGCCTATTCAGTTTAATGTAAGCCCTACTCCTATTGGGCTCAGGCCCACCTAATCTAGGGTATGTAATAAAAGAAACACTGGATGTGTTGTTCAATAGAGCATACTGAGCACCGTACTGATTCTCGTGAATACGCTGTCTGGTCATCTTAGCCCCCTGTACCTTTGGAGCGGACTGATTAACACGAACCTTAGGACCACGCCTATAAACAAATGATCGACGACCAACAGGTCTGGCGTACTTAGCACGAGTCATCGTGTTGTTGCTGTATCGTATACCTTTCCTGCTATACATATTAACAAAACAAATAAATGGTAACTATGAAAAATATTTAAATTGATCTATATAATTTTTGTTATTTATAGTTGGATGATGCCATTCAGATATAATTAAACATTCAAGTCGACATCCAATTGGACTACTTCATAACTATTAATAGTAACTCCACTATAATCATCCTTGGACGCGCGGTCTTTTCATCCAAATAAGGAAATTAATTGCGTGGCTATCATGTATTTTTTATCAATGGACAATATTGCACCACGTGGCTGATTCCTGTCCGTTTATTATAACCGTCACTATCAAATCCTGGCCTTTTATTCAAATTAAAGTGTACGGAAAAAGCGAATGATACCACAAATATTGTGATATTTAATTTTTTATTTATTTTAAACGAGATAGTAGTTCTTTTCTAATGATTTATATATCTAATATTTATGTTAGAAAAAAAAAAAGGCTTTTGTATGCATAAGCAATGTACTCAGCAAATCTTATGGAGAACATTCATAAAGTTGCAAAAAAATTCACCGGAGGAAAACGTGGTCAATTTTTAATGAGGACGGCTAGCCTTTTTTTTATCTGATCCACCGTCAATCTGATCCATCATCAGTGGAGTTTAGTAGACTGTATGTGCGGGTCTAAAAAGGTGACATGTGTCCCCTTAGGGACTATATTGAAATATTAAAAATTTAATTAATTCTGAAATTAGGATACTTATCAATATTTCAGCTCGCTTGTAGAGTCCAAAAACTACACTAGCGGTGTATCAAATGATAAATCAAAATCTATTCCCTAGAGTTAATGCCAACCCTTAAATCTCGCATTTGTAGTATGTTATGTATACTGTATCGTATAATTTTTCATAAACAATACTCATAAACTTGGGGGTTAATTGTTCTATACACTATAAGCCAAACAGTTAACAGTGTAAATATTGTTGTTGATGGTGGAGTCTCAAGAACAAAAGTTTTTAAGCCTTTTAGCCAAGTACCGGGACTGGCAAAGTGGCAAATATTCATTCTAGAAAGCCTATACTATTTGTTCCTTAATTACAATATTTCAGAATCCGGAAGAGTTAAAATATTGATCTGCATCTCTCGTTAATCCAAGCTGAATTCTTCAAGCCAAATTAACACTTCATTTCTCTTCGATCCATCCATTAAAACAAGACAGAAAATAGCTAGAATCAGTAACCAAATTAAACAGGTAAATAATTAACCAAATCAGCATCATAAATTGGAAGCCTGCGAGACAATCAAACATATCATACCATTGTGAAGCTCCAAGTTCGGCCTGGATCATTGTAGCGAGCAAGCATACAACCCTTCTTAGGTTTAAGACCATCTCTCATAAGACTTGAACGCAATTCTTTCTCTTTTTCGTGAACAATCTCTTCGGTAGGTTTTCCACTGAACTTCAATGCTGCAGCAATCCCTCCTTCCACCTTTCTCAACTTAACTGTTTCTTGACTTGGAACTGGCAAACTGTTTCAATACTTGAAGTACAAAAATTAGTCACTTCTTCATAATCAGTTGCTTAGGGTACAAGTAATTGAGAAAGCCCCCAAGCCTCACCTGCCTAAATCTTTATCCATTGGAAGAACAATTTGGATGGATACATCAGACATTTCAGGATCAAGTGTCTGGGTGAAGACAGGAGTAGTCATCGGTATCTTCTCCGTTGCAGAATTCTTACCAAAGATATACCTATGGAAATGAAATCCATATGGACCATTTTAGGTGAGAAGGGAAAATGGTACTAAAAGTTAAATGAATTTGATTCCAAAAAGAGTTAAACAGACCTACCCAGCAACATCATTAAAACCAGTTGACCCTGATAGCTTGTCTCCATTTGTTTCTACCACTATGAATGGTGCATATTTCCTTACCTGAATAACACATAATCGTGATTACTAACATATAACATGAGACCAGACATTGAAGCAAACTACATTTTCTCAAAGATAACATTAGGAATCAAATTCCTAAGGTAATACTAGGTACTAGCCTATATTCAAATTCCATGTTTTCTCAAGAAAAACAGTCATTTCCTAGGTAATACTAGCAATCAACTCTATATTCAAATTCCATGTTATTAAAACCCCAATTTTTCTCTACCCATTGAGAGATGAATGAAGACAAAAAGAATCTAGAAGCAGAGTATTCAGAGTAATCAACACATTTTCTCTAATTGTCCTAGCCACTTCATGTTCATGATGAGTCAAGTTAACAAAATGATTTATTCACAGTTTCTGAAATGAAGGCTTATGTCTTGGCCATAGCATATTATACCGGAAAGGAAAAATAAACGGAAAATGGGTGATCAACAATTTAACCTCATAATTTGCAGTCCTCTTCAGAATCTGATACTCAGGTGTCTCCAAGTCAGGAGTCTTATAAATCCTCAACTGCAAAAATAAGATAAAATAAGAATAAACGTTAGTAATACATTGCATATTTAAGATAAGGCATAGCAAAACCACAAAATTTAATTTATGGCCATAAAATGACATTTTGCAGATGATTAAAGAGGCATACCTGCCTAAAGACATCCAATAATCCTTCCAGAGAGAAATAATCATTGTTCTTAATGGAATCCCAAAAGTCCTACACATATTAAAATATTCAATTTCCTCAAATACATTACTAAGACTAAAATTATCAAATGAATTAGAAAATTTCAGAATGGATTTTGAGAACTAAAGCTCACTCACCAGATGGCTATTGAACTTCCCATTATTAGGGTTAATGCCCATAACAGAAGTTCCAGTAAAGACCAGTTCAGGCTTCCATGGCAGAATCATAAACTTCATCACCATAGTCCACCTTGTTGTAATCTCATAAGGTCCTGTCTATACAAAACTCAATCAGTCAAATAAGCAAACACCCATTGCTCAAAAATTGTCACACTATCAAAATTTATGTATATTGTATTATATTCATAAAATTAGAATTAAAAATGTATAATGAATCGAACCTGCTTGACCCAGTGGAGCTGAAACAGAGGCCTAAACAGGACTTTCAACAAAGAGATGTTAAACAAGTAACCACTTATGGTATCATGCTTTGTTATTGGGTCCCGGAACTTGACTTGTTCATCGTACGCCGTCCGATCAATCCCTTGATCATCAAAAAGATGAGGAAGATCTTCATTCAAGAAACTGATTAACCCTTCAACATCAATAGTTGGTTTTGGCGGGCTGCTTTGCTCCACTAGGCTTAGTTTAAGTGCCCACTTCAACTTCTGTTTCGTTGGAATGGCTTCTTTTCTTGTTCTGAAGATAGCTGTCGGAGGACTAGGAGATGTAGACCGGAAACTGCCGCATGCAGCGGGGATTGGCCGGAGAATTTGAGTTGAAAGTTGGGCGATAGCCATTTCGAGTTGGTGTTTGAGTTTCCAACAAGCTCGAAATGAGTGTTCTTCGTTCAGTGACTTCAGTTTGACGTGGCTTGGTTCAATATTAGCCAGGAAAATGATTGGTTGTTATTGGTACACATGGCACAGACGGGGTCTTCTTTCAATTTGAGGGACATTGTTGTCTTTTTGGTTTTAGGCCTAATTGGGCCGAGCATGGATTTGGCAGGCAAAGCTTAAGCCGTGAACCCAATAGTTTCTTGATCCAAGCTTTTAGCCATAACCCAAAAAATGTAGTAATTGAACCATGTTCTAAAGCCAGCCCAAGATTCAAGTTGAGCTTGGGCCTTGGGTGAGCCTTTCGTTGAATGAACCCGTCTACCTTTTTATGTATATAATTTTTTTTGGTACATAAGAAGCCGACAAGTTAATTGTTACCTAACGTCAGGAATGGTATTAAAGTCCTCGTCCATCAAAGGAAGAGGTTGGGAGTTTAACACAGTAGTCACATAGCGACAGTTGTCCCAAGTTAGTCAAAATATCTTACACAATTTTTGTGAAAATATTGTACCGCATAAAAATGTTCAATTTCATTCATGTACTCAAAAAGTAATTAATAGTCCATGTACTCATAAGATTTGATCAATTAAGTCCTCATTGTGCATTTCTCGATTGGATTGATCAATTGACCCAATCTCGTGAGTACATCGACTAAATTGATCGCTTTTTGAGTAGAGGGACAAAATTGAATATTTTGATGCAGTACAGGGACCTCCCATCTATTAATTACCATTGATGAGTTCATATATTTGCTTACTCAAATTGACTTGAGTCGCCAAATCAAACCACAAGAGCTAGCTGAATTTTCAGCCAAAGATCTGGTAAGATTTTCATAGAAGAAAAAGGACAATTTAGATGGAAAGAGACACCCACAGAAAGCAATGACTTTATCATGAGATATCATGTGCACTACCCAACACAACATATAACCTTTTGCCACTTATACCCCATTATCGATCCCAACGAATAAAGACCCTTCATCAATTTGTAGCTTTCACTATATAAAGAGCCGACAGCAGAATCAAACCATATTTTTCTTGAATGTATTCTTCGTATTCCTAACTTGTTTCCAATGAAGCCACCTAGGAATTTACGTGGCACTTTTTGTCACAAGCTTCACACGCTCCAAACTTGTCCCGACAACAACCCACCACGAGATCACCTTAGGTTTTTCTCCCTATATATATGGCCCCCTCTCTCCCATATTTTTTCCTCAAGCAAAGCATAAACCAAAGTTTCCTAATAGTTTTCCATTTCAAGAAGAAGAGATCTTAATTTTTATTTTTTTAACTTTCCAATTAATCATGAGTAGCTCCAAGTGTATTGTCATGCATGATGATGATAATAGCTCTACTAAGAGCATGATTATCATGCATTATGATATGCATGATGATAAAGTTCATCATGGGTATGGTTCTAACTCAAAGTCATTGCCGAAAGGTGATCATGGCAGCTATGATCTTGCTCCATCTGCATCCTCGGATGGCGATGGCGATGATGATGATGACGGCGGCTATGATTTTGCTCCGGCAGCTTAATTAATTTCAAAAACCCTAGTGTTATATAGCTAGCTACTTAGCTAGAGTTTCCTAATTACACCCTAGTTGTGTGTAGTATATATCATGCTCAGTGGCTAATTAGTTCTATTGTGCGTTTTACCTTTTTGATTTCAGTTTAATAATATCACAAGGGTCGTTTTATGTAGTAAAACTAATTAAGTATATATGTGTACGTAGCATGCATGATGTAATGTTAATCTTACTTATTATATTATGAGAATTATTATCTTTGTTTATATATATCTTGAATATTTTCACCAACTTCAGATGGGCATGCAAACTTTGAATATAAATTCATATAAATATATTGACCTCTAGCATCACAAAGTCAAATAGACAACGTACGCAAGTTGAATGATCTCATATAATAATCAACCCACCAAAGATAATTTAATTTGATTTGTTATTACTATATAAAATTTTTTAATCACTTTGATTAATGATTCCAAGGCTGCTTAAATTATATGACTCCTAATTATTAGCATCATGACTCAAAATCCATGCATATACGTACGGTTGTACCGAAACAAAATTGATTTCCTACAAGGAGAGGCTATAAATACTTAAAATTTGCATTTAGGAATAACACTTACTAAATATAAGGGATATTTAGGTGTTTGGATATAATGATATATTTTTTAGTTGTTTGGAGACTTGCAAATTTAAGGTAAAAAGCGTAATTAAGTGCTATATATTGCTAAGTGCAAATCTTAATAAGTACTTAAGTTATAACTTTTTCCTATTCTAAAAACATGAAAGACCCTGCCCCCAAACCAAAAAAAAAGAACATCAAATTTGCTGCATTAAATTTCCTACTAACTTATGCAGACTAGTGTAGATATTGTATCTTCTTGTCTGTATAATTCAACCGTTTGAATTTTATTGTTCATATGATTTCAAAGTAATTGATATATTTGTTTGATACAAAATATTGGTGATTACGACCGATATTATATATATGAAATGATTTTGATTTTGTGAATAATGCATAAAGTTTCGATCAATGCAATAGAGATTATGTGATTTATTTTGAAATCTTATGGATATGAAATGATTTTTTTTTGGTACTATGAAATGATGGATATATGATCATCTTAATGTACATGATTGATAATTATTGGTTAATTATGATGATCTGCTAATTAATCACAAAGTTTTCCATATATATATATATATATCAATACATTTATCACATGCATATGTAGAGTATAAATAATTAAATATATATACTATATTAAAAAATATCACAATATTGGCTTTGGTGATAAAATACAATATTGTTTTAATTTTATCTTATGATGATCTGGTAGCTTGAAAGATATGATTAGGATTAATATAGGAAACAAGTGTGTTTATCTCAATTTAGATTCCCTTTAATCACAAAAGTATCAAAGCATCATGATCAGGTTAATTTAAAAACTTCACTAGGTTATAAAAAGCTTTACATTATATATGTTTATATATTCATGGCATTTTTACTTTTCAAAAATATTCATTTCCGAATATTAATTATTCTACAATTATTAGATATATGTTGAGATATATATATATATATATATATATATGTAATCTTTGATGGCCGTACCAATTGCAAATGGTGTTGCCATGATGATGCCACCACAATCTGGCTAGTTCCAAACCACATGTAGAAGATAATAAGCACACTTTTGAGCATGTGCGAAATCTCAACCATTTGATATATGCGAGTTTTATTACCACTAGGCCAAAAAAAAAATTCTTAATTACTTGACCCATGAAACTCCCGAAGATCAAAAGCTAACTTGACCCATGCCTTTAATATCATCATATATAGGCCATCAAACTATATATATACACATCAAAAGCAATGCTGATGAATTGGCAGCTTACTTGGCAGAACCACGAATCGCCACCTAAGCTCGGCATTTGGTCATACACAAGGTTCCACAAATTCGGGGCTTCACTCCACACGCTTCACGTGGAAGCCCTGTGTTGGCCACCGCCTCGACCAACGCCACCCTCTATATATTCAGCACTTCCGACATTGTTCAAACCATCAAACCAAACTCCAATCATATCTTATTCTACAGGTCAAAGGCCTTAGAAACAAATCAAAGTTCGTCACATTTCTATAATTTCTTATTCCTCCTTTGCTTTCATAACCAGTATAGAAAAGAAAATGTCTCCTATTTCCAAGGTTGTGATTACCCCATGGTACAAGAAGCATGCCGATGGAGATGATGATGGTGATGACGGATATGACTTCGCTCCAGCAGCATGCATCGAAGGAAATGGTGACGACGATGATGGAGACTATGACTACGCCCCTGCAGCATCCCTTGAGGGTGATGATGATGATGATGGCACCTATGATTATGCTCCAGCTGCATGAATAGAGATAATCAGTTAGTCATTCTTAACAAACCCTAATCAGTTTTTAACCCACAAATTTTTGCAGTTCTACTCCATATCTGCAGATTTAAGGGAAACGTGGGATTGATGTAATTTATGTCATCTACGTTGGTAGTCTAGCAGCCAGTGACATAATACTAATCATGTCATATGCTTATGATAATGATGATCATTAGTGTAATATTATTATTATTAACTCCTAAACTAGAGCTTTGTGTAGGTTGTAGTGGAGGAAATTAAATAATATTATCATTGCACTTTGTGTTTGCTAGAATAAATGAATTTTGTTCTTTATAGCTTAATCTTGTGATCTTGAGTAGAATGTTTTCTTGTCTGTTTGCTGCTAAAGAACTATTAAGTTATATGCTAAAACCACAGATTAAATATTAAAATGCATGACAAAATTCCACTTGATTAACAGTCAAACAAAGGCAGCTTAATTATTATATATTTGTTCCATGGTGGTAAGGATATTAAATTGCTGCAATAAACAATAATAAACCCAGCACCTCAAATGGAGCTTAAAAATTGACTTTTAATTTCCATATAGCAATTCAAATACTACCTAGAGTCCTAGACCTTGCAAGGTGGTGTCATATCTACCACTTTCTGTGCAGTGTGCAGACAATTAACCTAGGAGGCCATGCATGATTTTCTATTATATATACTAGGAAATTAACATGTTTATGGTAAAGAGATGGGCATGTGGATACCATGTCAGTAATGGAACTACTGGTGTTGGACAACACTCTTCAGATTTCAGTAAATACTCCATAGAGTAGGGGAGTAGATGCAGTGGATTGAACATGCTATATATTAGTCAACCCATTTTTCCATACTTTTCCTTCTTAAGAGGTAAAAATGAATGAGAAGAAGGGGAAATTTGAATACTTAGAAGTGAAGAGAATAATGAAAAATTCTTATTAATGATGAACAAGATACATATAGAGTTACTCGACAATATTAGACTCCTAATTTTTCTCATTTTGGTTTCAAATCTAATAACTTCTTAATTCGATACTGAATTTCAACATTATGTATGACTTGAATCTATTAGATCAAACCTAATGAAGTTGTAGATTGATATTGGTTCCTCCACGGAATACTCTTTGAACAAAATTTATTGTACTTTATGACAGAAATGTTGAAGCTTGTAATTATATAAGTTGGTGTGAGCATATGACACCAACTCAGCTAGGCAATGGCCTTAGTACTCTAAACTATCTTCTTTGAAATGGCCTTTTCATCTTTAACAAGACAAAAGAAGAAAGAAGTATAATAAGCATGAACCCTAAAACATCAAAAGCACAATGCACACCTGCTTAAGGCACTGTAGTTTTGAAGCTCCATACATGGCTATCTGATGAGTTCCCAGCAAAGCAAGTAAATGTGTCTGACCTTCGTGAATTCAGTCTTTCCAAGAGGTTAGACGACTAGGCCAAATTTGCAAGATTTTGCTGGCCTGCTTCTCCCATCCATCCGTGCTCCATAGATAGATCTGGAAACAATCAAAGATCTTAAATGTCCAGAATTCTACAATTTGACATTGTTGGTAAAACAAAGATGCCAAAAAAAAGGACTAGCAATCTGCAAATAGCCTTTGTCAGCTTCCAACCATATCAACACAGGAACCTAAAAGATCTTTAACATTTCTATAGTTCTAGTCACATAAAACATACCTGTGAACAGCTCCAAATCATATCAAAACATAAAACATTAGAACATGCAAGGCCGGAACTATCTTCCGTGCTTTTGACCTGTACAGAGCAATTTAAGAAATTAAACAGGTGCATTTAGTCAATGACCACAATCAAATTAACTGTACATAACCATTAAAAGATATTCGTGTATCAAAATCAAAAGACAGTGAAGAATCAAAGATAGAAAGAAATGCATATATATAGACACTCTTAAAAATGGGATGAGAGTCAAAATCAAGGATTACATGCTAAAAGGATGAAAAAAGTCTCTCCCTAGGAAGCAAGCAGATTTTACTTTCATAAAAAGAATTTAGCCTCGGATGTTCTAATTGTATATGTTCATTATAGTATTGAAGAAGCATGCATTACCTCTTTTAATAAAGATCAAATCTTGGTGACTTCATTCTGTGTTAATTACTTGCTTATAAAAATATAGGAGACTCCTTTAATGCATTCTTGTTCTTGAAATGTAATCATTGTGACAAAATTATACAGTTTAAACGACACCCCTTCCTTATTTGCCTCTGCTAGTATGCATAAAAAGTGCCAGAGTATAGTAGGATTAACAACTGAAAACAAATTGAATTACAGCTTGTAAATATTACCTGAATTATTGGATCACCAATAGCACCAGCCGAAACTGCTCAATGTGCTACAGAAGATGGATTAGCCATCAATCTTACAAGTGAATGCTTGCTCTGTAACTGATTTGAGAAACTGCGTGAAATGAATACCCAGACAGCTGTCTAATGGCCTCTTGAAAATTTTGATGTGAAAGCAACCTTATTTCCCTACTCCTAAGATATTTCACAATTCAGTCATGCTTCCTCTGACAGTATATCCTCAAGAGACAGCTTCATTTGTCAAGTTATTGCATCATAACTAACACCATTCACTTCAACTGAGCTACAGCCAGGCACCTTTTTGACTCCAAGATCTTTCATTTTTTCTCTAACCTTTGTCACATCTTCCCATCTATCAGCAGAAGCATAGATATGGGCCAAAAGTGTATGAACACTGGAATCACTTGATTCAATTTCCACTAGCCGTTGAGCCACCCGTTCCCCCATCTCAACATTGCCATAGGTCCTGCAAGCACTAAGCAAGGAACCATAAAGTGGCACAATGAGTTCATTATCTTCACTTGGTATATCATCTATTAACTTCTCTACTTCAGCTAACTGTCCAGCTCGACCAAGTAGATCAATCAGACAGGAATAGTGTTCCAACTTTGGCTCAATCTGATACACTTGAGACATGGAATAAAAAAATTTACGCCCTTCTTCAACCAATCCCCCATGATTACAAGCGCTTAAAACACCAATAAAAGTGATATGATCAGGTTTTTCGTCTGTTTGTTTCATCTCTGAGAATAACTCAAGTGCTTTGCTTGCCTCTCCATTAACTGCAAGCCCACATATAATTGAAGTCCAAGAGGCAGTGTCTTTTTTACTCAACCCATAGAAAATCTCCAAAGCTTTCTTTGCACATCCACATTTTGCATACATCTCTATAAGAGCAGTCCCAACAACGGTGTCCACAACAATTTTATTTTCATTTAGATATCCATGAATCCATTTCCCTTGCTCAAGAGCTCCTGACTGAGCGCAACCTGTTAGGAGAGAAACCACAAGGAACTTATCCGGTTTAACCCCTCGAATCTGCATTTCTTGAAACAGCTCCACTGCCTCATCAAAATGGTTAAACTGAATATATCCATTTACCATAGCTGTCCAAAGAACAACATCCCTAACTGGACTTCTCTCAAACAACTCTCTAGCTTCATCCAACTGACCACAGTTTGCATAGCCAGACAACATACTAGTCCAACAATTAACATTCTTACTTGGTATCTCCTCAAACAGTTTCCTCGCTATATCTAGACAACCACATTTGCAATACATGTCCAACAAAGCATTCCCTATTATAGTAGTGAATTCAAGTTCCTTTCTTACATAACCGTCAATTTCCTTGCCAAGTTCCAATCTTCTCAATGCTGTACAAGCTGAAAGAGTACTGACAATTGTAGCCTCACTAGGCTTTACCGTACCCTCTTTCCTCATCAACCCAAAAACATTCACTGCATCTTCAAACTTCCCACACTTAACCAACCCAGAAATCAATACATTCCACGCAACAACATCCCTCTCAGGCATTTCATCAAACAACTTTCTCGAGTACCCAATTCGACCCACTTGAACATACATATCCATAAGTGAGTTAATGACATAAGCATCAAATTCAAGCCCAGATTTTACCACCAAACCATGAATCTTTTCACCTTCCAAAACCTGTCCCAAACTTCCAACGGCCTTAAAAACAAAAGGGTAGGTAAAATTATCAGGCCACAACCCCTGTTCCCTCAGCTTCCCAAACACCAAGATTGCATTTTTACAACTACCCTTTTTCACAAACGTCTTGATCATCACATTGTATATAAACAAAGATGGGTTTTCAATGAAATTGAAGATTTTTTCAGCATATGGGAAGTTCCCAAGAGACGGGTCTACACAAAAAGCTATGAGCTTGTTAAGAGTATGGCTGTCTTGGTGCAGACCAAGCAGGAAGATTTGGGCTTGGATTTGCTTAAGGTAGTTCATCGATTCGCAACTTTTGAGAAGAGAAATACATGACTGTCTGGTTTGTGGAAAGGAATGAGAGTGAAACTGGAACAGGCATGGCTTTGATAGATTGTAATGGCGGGAAATGAAGTGAGAAAGCATCTTATTCATAGCCATGTTTCCTGAAATTCAAGAAACAAAGATTTAAATATATATACACAGTTCAACGCCATAACTAGGCTATTTATTGGGCCACAAGATGGGCCACCGTAAAGTGGGCTCCACTCTACGGGTCCGTTTAAGACGCTGTCGTTTAGGCATTCAAAGCACGAAGTCAGAAGTCTGAACTCGTCTCGTCCTTCCCTTTGATTTTTCATTTTTTATAGCAAACATAAGCTGGGGATTGTGGGGGAAAATCTGGTTTCCCTTTGCTGTCTGTCTCTGTTTCAAATCAAAGACTCAGATTTTGCTGTTCTTTTCCATTATAGCCCCAAAAACCCTGCCTTGCCCTTAGCTTTTCTACAACCATTCATTTTCGGGTCTCTGTTCAACACTCCAAGATCTCCCCTGTTCCTGTCGGTGACTTCTCTTCTTCAATTTTCTATCTTTTTTGTTTTTGTTTGTTCATTTATTATGCTTTAAATCTGTTTATCTTCTCGTTTATTTTGTTAGATCAGTATAATCTTAAATACCCATATCCCCATTTCTTCCTATTAAGTCCTTTTCTAGTTCAAATCATGTTATAATTTCCACAAATGCACCTCCCATTGTCAATTTTGTTTAAGATCTGCTGATTTTAGCTTCTTGGTATTTCTTTAGTTTTGACATACAATCAGAACTCTACCTGGGAAAAAGAAATATGTCAACAGTTAGATTTGATTCCACGACAAAATACTATGCCACAAGCAGTTTGGTAGTTGGTTATGCACTTTGTTCAAGCTTGCTTGCTGTTATCAACAAATTTGCAATAACCAAATTCAACTACCCAGGTTTATTAACTGCATTACAGTACTTAACTTCTGCTTTAGGGGTCTGGGTTTTGGGAAGGTTTGGATTTTTACATCATGATCCTTTTACATTGGATATTGCCAAGAAGTTTTTGCCTGCTGCCTTTGTGTTTTACCTTGCAATCTTCACAAACACCAATCTTTTGCGCCATGCCAATGTGGATACTTTTATAGTGTTCAGATCCTTGACACCCCTTCTGGTTGCCATAGCTGATACTGCCTTTAGGAGGCAACCATGCCCCTCAAAGCTTACATTTTTGTCTCTGGTGATCATTCTGGGTGGTGCTGTTGGATATGTTGCTACTGATTCGGCATTTACACTGACTGCTTATTCCTGGGCTGTTGCATATCTGGTGACAATTACTACTGAGATGGTTTATATTAAGCATATGGTGATGAATCTCGGGTTGAACACTTGGGGTTTTGTGTTCTATAACAACTTGTTATCCTTGATGATGGCACCCATATTCTGGGTTTTGACTGGAGAATACAGAGAGGTGTTTGATGCCTTGGGAGCCAATGCTGGGAACTGGTTTGAACCTGTGGCGTTTACTGCGGTATCTTTGTCATGCTTGTTTGGTTTGCTCATTAGTTTCTTTGGATTTGCGGCTAGGAGGGCAATATCCGCCACAGCATTTACTGTGACTGGTGTGGTTAATAAGTTTCTTACGGTTGTGATCAATGTGTTGATTTGGGATAAGCATGCTACTCCTTTTGGTTTGGTTTGCCTCCTCTTCACTCTGGCTGGAGGGGTTCTTTATCAGCAGTCAGTTACTGGACCACCTCGCGAGTCAACAGCATCCAAGCAGACAAATGATCAGAATGAGGATGGTGATGTTGAACAGAATCAGAGTGTCCCTGGTAAACTTGCTTCCAAATGATAACAATTATTATTTCTTATTTTTAATGGTATTAGTCACTGAAGAAGACTCTTGGGATGTATGAATCTCTGGTGTCCCTAATCTTGGAAGGAAATTTTCTGTGTAAGGTTTTATAAATCCCGTATTTTAGGATTTCAGCATGATAAGCCCTTTAGCCATTTGGTAATTTATAAAGCCTTGTGCTTATTCAGTATTGACAGTATTTTGGCAGTCATTATTGCTTAGTAGTAACTGCAATTTTGCTATATGTAATCTTTGGCTCTTGAGAATTTAGGAATATATCTATTTTTCTTCTTTCTTATTTTCATTTCCTTTATTTACTGATATTCTGGTGACCCTCCTCTCCTACATTTCTGCTTCCTAAAAACTTGGTTAAAAACTTAAAATGTAGCTTTTTCTCAAACAAACAGGATAAAATTTGACTTTGGCCCCTGCACTATGAAAGTTTGTAATTAAGCTGTCTAGCAAACTTTATAATTCTTATTATAAGTTCTGTGCCTAATTATTTATTCAGTCCTTTCACTAGTTTCCATGGAAAACCTTACTAATTGTGCCCCATCCCCTGCTGGTGACCTTCGTTTAGAACGATGATTAGTTATAAGGTCCCATATTAGTTTCAGTGATCTTGTTATTTCCATAATTCTTAATGGTGAATACAAGTGTAGCATCCCCAGGAGGAAAAATAGAAAATGAAGTAGACTAAACCTTATGTCATAGCTTGAACACTGAACTTATCATGTTTTCTGTAAGTTGAATTGAGGTTAGCTTGATTGGTGGTGTGGTGCTTTAGAAGCCAGTGGTCTTTATGAGATTAGTGGACTTTTCGATCAGTATGTCACAATCATATACACATGATAGACTGAATCAATGGCCAACTTTTCGTTTAGAATTTAGTGTATCATTGTTCTATGTGCTTCTTCCCTGATTTCTTTGAGCATTAACACAGACACCTAGATGTGTTAGGCTGTTATTTGGATGCTTCTTACATGTTAAGCCTAGTCTCCTCTATCCACAATCATTCTTGCATCTTTGTGAAGAAACTGTTGGGATTCATTCAACATAAACTGCTTTCTTTCTTCATTGATCAACATTTCAGCCAGCACTTCATATATCTTTGATGATTCTTGTATGGTGATTCAGATAGCACCTATATTCTACAGTCTAATATTATGCAATTACTTCTTTTCACCTAATTCTTCACAATCTAGTCTAGTGTCTATATATCAACTCCTTCCTCCCCTTTCCTCTTCCCTTTTCTTTCTTTGTTTTGTTTTGCTGCCCTCTAGAAGCCTCTTCCTACTTTCTAGAAACAAAAATCTGCTCTCAGGTGACATTGGCATCTTTGTTTTTTATTCAACATGCACAGCTTAGTAGTCCAGTTCGCATGATTCGTGACTGTTGGCTTAAACTAATCAATTATTAGTATGAATTAGTAATTTAAACTTGTATTTATGTCTTTAACAATCAGACTTGCACAATTTGATGTGAAATTGGGAGATGTCACAACCCAGGCCTCTGTTTCAATCATCAGTCACCATAGGAAGGCATGACTCACTCCTCTCAAATAACTATGCAAATAAGTGCTATTCCTTCTGCTTGACTTTATGTAAACCCCACATTGAGTTTTAGTTGAAAACTTTCTTCCCATTTCTTTTAATACACTCAAAAGAGTCAAGACAATCAAACATGTCGACTATAACAAAAATACAAAACCCTTAATCCAAGTTTTTTCCACCATCCCCACCGTCCATTTGTGCTACCATGACGCAATCCGCATGCCTTTCCTTGCTGGACTGTTTGTCCCTTTTGGCCTCATAATCTAATCTAGTATTTCAACCATTAATGCAAAACCCATATCTTTATTTATTACTTGAAAAGCTAGTGCCCCACTATAGTATTTATATACTTATTGAATTGCTACATTTTCAAGACCAAATTATTGTGCTAAAGATGGATGAATGTCAAAATTCAGACACCAACAACAACAATAATCCTCTTGGTTTCTGTCTTCTTCCTTCCGAACTCATCCAAAGCATCCTTTTTTCCCTAGCTTTGCCCGAAATCATTCGGATGAAATTGGTCAACAAGTTCCTAGCTTATGTTATTTCCGACCAAAATTTCATCCGGGAGTGCAACCTCCGATCGAGGTCCGCCACGTGGTTGTTTGTCTACAAGAAACGGTGGCGCCGCGACGCGATCATCCATGGTTTTTCCGATCAGTCCAATTGTTGGTTCAAGATTTCCGTCGAGGATTTGATCAAACAAGTTGTTTTATATCCGGGTGAAGATGTCTACTTATTGACAGCGAGTGGCAATGTTTTTTTGTTTGCTTCCAACAGTCAAAAGGCTGTTTTTGCCTTTAATTTGGTTACTAAGGCTGTTAAAAAGATCCCTCCTTGTCCCTTGGGTCCACGTGGCACTTCTTCTTGGAGGAGGTCCGGGATGAAACTAGTTCCGCAAGGTTCGGGATCGGGTAATTTCAGGTTTTTGTTCGTTGAGATGGTCGAGAACCGTCCCGTTTTGTTCGAGTACGATTTGGAGATCGACAAGTGGCAATCAACCGAAGCAAGAGAGGTACTACATGAAAACTTGCCAGGAAATGATTGTATGTTTCTCAATGTAGTCAATGGACCTTATGAAAGCCTTGTGGTGGCCGTTGGATCGGAATACAAAAACTTTCCCATGATTCTACGGCCGAGACTGGGAAATCGAGGGCAGCAATCATCAACGGCATTCAGTTGGGTCCACATCAATGATCGGAAACACGTGTACGGTGATGGGCACATGATGATCATGAGATCGAGGGGCATCGATGATGACAACGTGGATAGGAGGGTGAAGATGGTAAGTAGCATAGAAATTTGGGGCATAAGCATAAATAGTGGGAATTGGGAGTATGTTTCAAATGTTCCAAGTGACATAATGGAGCAAATTGGGAAACCTTATGGAGTCATGATAGGGTGCTTAGAGGCAAGAAATGGGATAGTTAGGGCAGTTTTGATGTCAAATTTTAAGGGTTCATGGGACATAATTTGGCTAACTTATGATAAAAAGAGTGGCCTTTGGACTTGGGTCCCATTGCCTGATTGCAAAATGATGGGCTCTAACTTGGCTGGAATCACATTCTCCTCAGGCCTTTCCTTGACATGATGATGATGACCTTCATCTTGATTTTTATGGTGGAATTTAGATCAGATGGTTGCTACATTGTGAGCATCATCAAAAGATGATGTTCTCGAATTGTACTATACTTTTTTTGTTTTTTTTAATGGGTTTTTGTTTTGTAATATAAAGATTTTGATTATATATAGCTTGTCAAAAATGAAGTTCTTGATTGTATATTTGGAGTTTTTAGTTTTTACTTGGGCCTTTGGATTAGCTGTAAATATAAAAGTAACACTACTTAAACATCTATTTTACAGGCCCAGCAACGAGCTGTGTGTCACCGTAATGGGCTTCAAATTCTCAACGGTGTGGGTCAAGTTTAAATAGTGAAATATCATCATTCTTTTAAGAGATAATCAAAGCCTAGTTTAAAAGTTAATTAAACCACCAACGTGGGGTTAGATCAAGTGCTAAGCGATTTATTCTAATTAAATAGATTTCGGGTTTGAGACTTTACGTATCTAGTCATTTCTACAAAACTAGGTGTGCGGCCGAGATCGAATCCGAATTAATTAGAACAAAACTCTGGATACCGGGTAGAAAACAAAAAAAAAATGTTAATTAAACCTCAAATCTTATCTTTCCAATACAAATCATTTTTAAATCGGGAACGTAAAAGGTTAAAACGGTCACAACAAATGCACTTTTGAAGAATTAAAAATGACTAGTTTATGTTATGAGCAAGGATTTTTTTCTAGGTTATGAATATTGGACCTTAATCAAATTAAATCTAAATGTGGATTTGTTAATTGCTATTTCTTAGATCACATAGAAAACTCTTCTTTAATTTGTGAATTGCATATGACATTCTTTTTAGGTACATACTACATATGTCATTTTACTTCTTTACCAAAAAAATATGTCATTTTACTTTCTTTTTATATAGGCTTTTTACTATTGAGCGACAAAATCTTTAACCATTTAACCCTGATGTCATACGGTTTATTTACCTAAACATTGATGGGATCTGTATATTTTCAAATTCACCATTGAAAGCTCAAAAAATCCAATCTATTGGCCAGGGATAGCCAGTCGGCCACTTGACAAACACATGAAGGTCAGTTTTAGTTTTACCTAAGAAATTGATGTACATGACAAGTACTGTAAAATATATAATAGTATTAGTATATATATCTTGTTAAAATGGAGAGATGAATTTTTCAAATATAATACCAAACTAATTATGTAAATTGAGTAATTCTCATCTTATACGTTCGAAAAAAACCTCAATCTTTTTTTTATAAATAAAAAAAATGGTAATTATTTGATACATCGGCGGTGTAAAATTTGGACTCCGCAAGCGGGTTGTGGAGTTGACACATGTCCATTTTTTGAATTAATTAAGATTTAAATATTTCATTATAGTCCCTAAATGACACATGTCACCCTTCAGGATCCGCTTGTGTAGTCTGCTAAACTCCACTGACGGTGTATTGTATAATTTGCCATAAAGAAACTCAATCTTACTACTTGAGATTATAAAATAAATAATCTGAGTCTTAAACACTGAAATTTCGATACTTTACAAACATATTATACAACAATTTAGAGTGTATTAATTTAACTAGTGACTCAAATTGCGACCCTTTTTTAATCATAAGATAAGATTTTAAACTGTTGATCATGTAGCTCAAGACAAAAATAGGGTCAGAAAAATGTAGATACTATAAATAGATTGAGAGGGCAATATAAGAGAACCCTAACCAATTAAAACTCATCTTGCTAGTATTATTCTTTCCCTTCCCACAATATTCCTAATTCTACATTTATAAAAGGGTTAAATTCTCCTTCTCACTATTCAATGCAATTCAAATCGTTGATTAAAATATTAGTAGTAAATATATAGATAAGTGCAACCTAATTATCTGCATATAAGTAGATATGATATGATTTCGTCTCATTATCATTTCACAATACTAATTTATTTACTTATATATCTTGAGTTATAAGGTCGAGAGGATGAAGGAAGAGGGTTTTTTTTAAGTATATTTACAAGTTAATTTTGTTTGGACTGTGTTGACGGCCCATTATATGATTTTTCCATTCAAAAGAGTTGAACTCGAGACTTTGATTAAGGGGAATACGTATCAAACCACTTGAAGCAAGTACCAGAGTTTAAACCCACATTTTTATATAATTTTCTCATCCTCTTATCATCTTAAAACATTTGTAATTATTCAATTAAAAAAATACTCAATTTTTTTATGCATTGCATGGAAAATTATATAAAGGAAGTCTTGGTGTTACAAAATCCAAGGAAAATCATATGAAAAAATGCATCAAAAGAAACAGAATCACTAAGAAGATTGGTTGATTGAAGGTTGTAAAATGTGAAAGATTGGGTGCAAAAGCAAAGGCAAAATAGAGAGACAGGGTTATTTGAGCTCTCTCTTTCTAGCTAACTGTGTTATCAAGGATTTCATGTTGGTTGCCATAAAATCACAGGTGCCATAACGTGAAGGTGTCAGCTAAAAGAACGGAATGGGACACACGATTTAGGTGTCTGTTCTAAACACAACATGTTCTCTTGACGAAAATGTTGGTCCCAATTCAATTCAATTTCCCCTTCCTCCAAGCCTGGCCAGCCAGCCACAAACATAAAAGCGAAAACAAAAGGGTCCCCTTTCTTAGTTTTCTCCTTTTCTTTCTTGGTTAAATTGAGTAAACATATATGGTTAATCGCATTTCCACGATTAGGATAAATAATAAATTGTAACTTTTTTGAAAATTTACGGATCCTTTTTTTCTTCTGAAGTTTATTGAATATTACAAATATTATACATACTGAATGACGATTATGATCACGATTCAAACCCAAATATTGTTTTACTACATATTGAACCCAAACATTTACATTCACAATGGAACAGTACCTCGTGGTTAAAGTTTGGGATTCTTTGCTGGAATCTAGAGGTATCGAGTTTGAATCTTAATTAGGGTGGAACAGGATTATGAAAAAGGAGAGATTACCTCCTATACTATAGTCCATTTCAATATTAAATCCATGAGTAGCAAAAGAAAAAGAACCCAGATATTTACCACTTGATTGCTCTCTCTTTCATTTCTCTTTTCTTCGTTTTTCATATATAACCAAACCAGGAAAAAAAAAAAAAAGGAAGGCATCCACATCCTAGTCGCTTAGTGCAAGAATTTTTGTTTTGATTCATCATTATTTTTTTTTTGGTTACAATTACAATTCATCAAAATTTTAATTAACTCTTAAATTCGAGCTTTTTGGGTTTTGCAAAATGGTCCCAAGTTCCATGTTATCAAATGGACCACATAACAGCTACTATGCCTTTTCTTTTTTCATATTTTTGGAATGGTGGATCCACTCTAAATTTTTTTATCATTAGCCAAATTCTTGTGTTTCCCTATAGTCTGGATTTATCTCATTAATTTTCTGGTCTTCTCATGGAAAAGGCTTTTATTTTTTCTTTTCCTTTAAAAAAGATTTCTAACTCTCATAAAATATATCTTCTGAACCAATAATCTCCCAATTTAAGCCTTTTGAGCTCTGTTGAAATGGTCCCAAAACTTCCAAATTTAGACAATATTCTATAGATTTCAATGTTATGGACCACATAGTTTGCTCCTTTAATACAGTTATTGACATTGTTTATAACTTGGCTACTTTGGATGATTTGTAGAATGGTTAATTTATTAAATCATTAGTGATTTGATTTAATAAATGAACAACTTTTGATGTAATCTGTTTTTTGTACAATTGTACTCAAAACAACAATGATCAAGTTTTTTGAACACATCTAAATTCCCTCCTCTTGATCTCCCTCAATAATTGCATATTATATAGAATTATATCTCCCTAATTAAACCCTTTTTTAACTTCCTAAGACATGGGATGAGAGAGAATGTGTCACTATTTTTAAGTGCCATGCCATGTTCTTAATTACCTATGTATTCTAAGTTTCTAACATTATTTTCACAAAGTTTTTACTCAATTATTCCACGTATAATTAAGAAAGTCTTTCTCTTCTTCAAAACTTAAAAAGAAAAAGGCTTTTCCCAATACATGTGTGTTATAATAATTTTTTTTCCAAATGTTGATTATATAATGAATAAGAATTATGCTAAATAGACTAAACAATGTTACAATGCAAACAATTTAATTATGTAAAAACTTTCATTTGGAGATTTGAAGGAACATGATTTATCATTTTTTGTGATTGGGGTTGTTTCATCTATAAAAGTTAAATAAGAAAAAAAAATTAGCTTTTCAAAATCGGGAGATATCCATATATACTAGGGAGAGGATCCTCTTCACTAGTGGAGAGGTCCACTGAGTTTTTCAAGTCAATCCAAAGACAAGGGCTATACAGAACTTTAATCTAAAATTTTATGCTTACATGGAACGTGTATCAGTTGAGTCGAAGGCTCATGCATCCTAAATTTAAAGGGCATTTGTTTTAGTTACTTTCCTAGGAAAGTAATGGGTGGAAACATTAATTCTCTATGGTTTGGCTAAGTTATAATAGGTAGGAAAATAAAAGGTGAAAACACTTTCTATGGTTTGGTTTAATTAAATAAAAGTGGGAAAGTAATCCAATTTTCTCTCATATGAGGAAAAATAGATTCTCATGGAGGGAGTAAGGAAAGACTTTCTATGGAAAGTACTCTCTTCGGAATCACTCTCCTTGGAATGATTCTTCATGGGGAGCACTCTCCTGGGAATCACTCTCCTTAGAAAACACTCTCGTTAGAAAGTAACAAACGGCCTCTTAATTTTAATTAACTAATCATTTCAGTTTGTCCTTTCAATGTTCCGTATATTAAAATCCGTCACAGAATTTAGATCAACAATTCAACATGAATGAGTCAACCTAGGTTCCCATGTAAATACGTAGAGCAATGTGCTATGGGGCACAAAAATTTAGACGTAAATCCTACCAATATTGTTAGGGGGCGTTAGAACTAGACCTAATAAGTTTAGGCTACCACTAGTACTATTGTTGACTCATTGTTGGACTATTTAATGGATGTCTCCTCATCCTCGGGGCTTTATGTTTTGTGCCTGCAGATCAATGTACTTTCCCTTTATTAATTAACACTAATTAATTTATTACTCCATAAAACTAGGGTTTCATTCATCAAACCTTCCACCACTTCTTTAATTTCTTCTTTTTTAAAAAAAAATATTATAAATAAACAACTAAATAATCATGTCATTATAATTAATAAGCAAGTTGCAGATATATCCGCATAATATAACAAATCTTTCTCTATCTCAATTATGCAACTGAATTACTGAAAACTATATTAGTTTAATCCTTTCCTACTTGAACTGATTTAGACTGAATTCTTGTTTATTTACTATACCATTAATTAATTAATTAACATGATCATAGTGATTATTTATTCAATTAACAACATCTGTTGGTGTCTTACTGTGACAGATGTCCGGCGAATATTCGCCTTTTTGCATCCTTGTTTAGTGTTTCCCCTCCATAAGATGCAGTTTTCTCCACAAATGAAATAATTAAAAATAGTCATAATAGTAATAATAATGAAAAATAGTAAAATTTGTCTTTAAAACATTTGTTAAAGTGATAATTTATAATAAGGTTTTTGTACATATATTGATGTAATATTTTACTCAAAAAACCATTGCTCAATATAGAAATTAAATTAATTTTAATAACCGATATTTAAACCCTAATAGTAATTATAATAGGAACACACGACCTACCTAATGGAGTGCATTGAATATTTGTAGGTGGAAACAATGACCCGATGAGGAGACATGAGTCTATGAGAAACAACATAAAGAGATTGCATCTGCCTACCATTTGATTTTGGAGATCACCCCCAAAAATAAACATGTGACCCTAATATGAAGCTTCAAAACAATAAATACTACTACTACTAGTAGTTTTGATTAGTGTATTTATCTTGTTTGATTTAAATTTGTTTATCAATCTTTTTATATGGTTAAAATGTCATTTTCAATACTAATATACTAATTAGAAAAATTAATCCATGAACAATAATAATAAATTCATCAACAATATTATATCGTATATATGGTATATATCCTCATCATTGAACCTATCATACTACAAATATATTTTGTTAACATATTTTTCTTTTTAATAAATCTTTCAGGAACTCGATTAATTTAGAGTCAGAATCAATAGTCGAATTTGAGAAAAAGAAAAAAGCTCTCTTTAATATAATTTCTCTTATTCACATTACTCAAATTCAAGAGCTTAAACAATGACCTACATCCGATAATGCCTATGTTAATCATTTCATTATCTTTCAAATCAAAACAACCTTTTTTAAAAATTTCCAACCTATATGTTTCAATTTTTAAAAATTTCTTTCTTCATTAATCAATTCACACATCACTTTCACTTAATCTTTTCATACTAGCTCTTATTATATTTTTAAATCAGAGAGGAATTTTTATTTTTATATAAAAGGAAAATAGATTCCACTTGTTTAACCAAATTTTAATTGCATTTGTATTGAAATTATTATTAGTAGAATAAATTTAGTAGAAGAGAGAAAAAGAAAGAAATGAAAAAGAAAAGAGGGTGACAGCAAAAATCATTGTCCAAAAGATAGATACACCTCATCCTCATAACTATACGTCATACCCTCTATTCTCTCTCACTTTCTTCTCTTTTTCTCTCAAACCAAAAACAAACACTCTCTTCCCAATCCCTGCTATTTTACTCCTCCATCTTCCGAAATCTGGGTTTTAAATCTGCTTTTTTATAATTGATTATTGATTACTATTTCCCAACTTTGATTTCTTTTAAGCAAAAAGAAAAAGAGGGAAGAAAAAGGAATTTTGAAGTTTGAGCTATGGTGCTGTACGACTCCGCCATGTCAGCGGGGAGTAGCAGCGGCAGTTCATCGTCATCCTCCTCCAAACCGCCGCCGTCGTCGCTGCAGCAAGATATCGATGGGCTACTTGCTGGAGCTGGGTACAAAGTCCGATCGTCGGAGCTACGACAAGTGGCTCAGAGACTGGAACGACTCGAAACCGCCATGGGTAATTCTCCTGCAGATTTATCTCAGCTCGCTTCCGATGCTGTCCACTATAACCCTTCCGATCTCGCCTCCTGGGTTGACTCGCTCTTGTCCGAGTTCACTCAGCCTCCTTGCCAATCCGAATTCATGATGGATCCTGTAACGAATCAGCCGGTGGTAAACAACGGGTGGACTACAAACGAACCTCATGCGCCGCAGGTGCACCAGAATATTTCTTACGAGCAACAGAATTTGAATCCCCAGTTGACGGTTGTTACAGCCATGGAAGAAGATTCCGGTATAAGGTTAGTCCATATGTTGATGACGTGTGCGGAGTGTGTCCAACGTGGCGAACTCTCATTGGCTACTTCCTTGATCGACGACATGCAAGGCTTACTAACACGTGTCAACACCGGTTGCGGTATCGGTAAAGTTGCTAGCCATTTTATTGACGCTTTGAGTCGCCGGATTTTCCAAGGAATTGGCGGCGGTGGTGGTTCCATCCTCGGCGGCTCCGCTTATGAGAACGAGATTTTGTATCATCATTTTTACGAAGCCTGTCCCTACTTGAAATTCGCGCATTTCACGGCCAATCAAGCGATTCTCGAAGCTTTCGAGGGTCACGATTGTGTTCACGTGGTGGATTTCAATTTGATGCACGGCTTACAATGGCCGGCTTTGATACAAGCCCTCGCTTTACGTCCCGGCGGACCTCCTCTTCTCCGTTTGACCGGCATTGGACCGCCATCGCCAGACGGCCGCGACTCCCTTCGGGAAATCGGTTTACGACTCGCCGAGTTGGCTCGCTCCGTTAACGTCCGTTTCGCCTTCCGTGGAGTCGCGGCTTCCAGGCTCGAAGACGTTAAGCCGTGGATGCTTCAGGTGAATCCAAAAGAAGCCGTGGCAGTTAACTCAATCATGCAGCTCCACCGCTTACTCGGATCTGACCCGACCCGGACTTCCCCAATCGAAACGGTATTGAGTTGGATCCGGAGTTTAAACCCGAAAATAATGACTGTCGTCGAACAAGAAGCGAACCACAACCAACCCGGTTTTCTAGACCGGTTCAGCGAAGCGCTGTATTATTATTCAACCATGTTCGATTCTCTAGAAGCTTGCACGGTTCAACCGGAAAAGGCTTTGGCCGAGATATACATTCAGAAGGAAATTGCCAACGTCGTGAGCTGTGAAGGGTCGGCTCGAGTGGAAAGACACGAGCCGTTAGCTAAGTGGAGGACCCGGCTAAATGGAGCCGGATTTAAACCATTACCCTTGGGGTCCAACGCGTTTAAACAAGCAAGTATGTTATTGACTTTGTTCTCGGCGGAGGGATATGCGGTGGAAGAAAATGAAGGGTGTTTGACTTTGGGTTGGCATAGCCGCCCTCTCATTGCGGCTTCGGCTTGGCAAGCCGTGACGGATCCGGCGGCTGAGTTCCCGACTTGGGATAATCGTCAGCCATCTTAGGGAGGACAGAGCCATAATAAAGCTTTGCTGTAAATTTGGGGTAATTGGGTTATTTTTGGGAAAGTCCTTTTTTAATTTTTTTTCAGCTTTTTTTTTAACAGCTTTATTGGTGCTATTTTCAATGAGATTTTACTTCAGGAGAAATCTGTTCCTAGGAGTAGCAGAGAATTTGGTCCTTAGCACTAAGTATCACTTAAAATTACAAATATAAATTCAATTTACTAAAGAAAACATTAAAAATGAAATAATAATAATAATCTTATAAAAAGATAGTATATGGAAAATATGGAATTTTAAGGGTCACTATTGTAACAGTTAAATGTTATCCTCATTTATTGCCGTCATTAAAGCTAAATTAGAAAATGACATTATTATTTAACCAAAAAAATTCCTGATAAATTATAGTAGTATATGAATTTTCTTTTTTTTTGGGTAAATAACATGAACTTAGTCATGAATTAGAAAAAACCATACAAATATTATCCTGTTGCATCATGCAACAAAGAGTTAAAAACAAAATCAGGTGTTTCTTTAAATACCACAAAAGCTTCATTATGTCTCATGGTACGGCCAACCCAATCACCCAAGCCGTTTCTAAGAATATATAGTACCAGCTCCTGCCTTTCCTGGGTTGCCTAACGAAGACCCATCACAGTTTAGCTTGAATCATCCCGGTGGTTGCCTTTTAACCACAATACTTGGAATAGGAAAATGTTTAATTCTTCTACCATTCAAAGCAAAAAACTCACAAGCTTTCTACAGAGCAAGCTTAATATAATAATCAAATCAAGGGTATAGGGTATTGAAAATCACATGATTCCTATACAGCCGGATTTCCCATAAAAGCATGAATAATTAGAAGTCTAATAGGAACGGAGTCTATATATTCTTAGCTTAATAAGCCTTTGGAGATTAAAAAATATAGGAACGATTTTACAATAATGGTGGTGGGCATAAGTCCACATAGACTGATGGAGGAGACTGGAGAGGGTTGGGTTGGGGCAGTGATTTTACATGCTCTTGACTTTGAACAATAGTGTCCCTCTGGAATTCTGACATCGTTGCCAAACGGCAAACGCTGAGGCAAAACTACTGATACCTAACATTTCCTAAACAGGGGAATTTCTTCAGACAATCCTTTTTTTTTTCCAGGTTTTTTCAGTGCTGCTTGAGACCAAACATGACCCATAACTCAAATTTCGTCCGACCACCTAAAACTTGCTTTGTTTTTTCAAAATATATGATGAGTAATTCAATATTGCTGCTGCCTGGGTTGGTATTTGGTATTTGTAGGCCATTGAATCTACCAAATCTTCTGCAAAACTAACCATTTACATTTAGATATACTTTTTTCACTCTCTGTTTTTAATTTTCTACTATACTACTATATATATCTTAATCTTTTTCAGTAATAAAAATGACCTCGCCGAGAGTTGTCTACTTTAATTTAACAATGAGTAAATGTAGTTTTTAAGCTATGCATTTTCTATTTCATGCAATCTGTTCATAAATGTAATATTAATGAACTGACTGAAGATATTATTAATGTCCGTATTATGTTCTAGTATAAGATTCCGGAAAATTATACAATATATTATCAATGGGAGCGTTCGGTTGCAAGTGATTTTTATCACCTGTGGTGATTTTGGGTGATAATCTTAGATCACTCCGTTTGATTGAACTTTTCTTTGGATGTTCTAAACCCAGGCAATTTAAGATCACTAGTCATCTAAGGGGTGATTCTAACCAAACATTAATTGACATGTGTCATTTAGAAAATAATTTTTAATTTTAAATACAAACTTGATCAAGTAATGAGATATGTGTCAACTCCTCAATCTGCGCTTGTGGAGTCAAAACTTTATATTGTACAATCCTCCTAAGTTTATCATTAATGTTAGTACTATTATCTGTATTAAATTTCGTTTCCTTATGTTTTGATGAGTTAAGAGTATTTATAGTTATGCATGGAGTTGTAATTAATAATGTATGCATGAGTTTTCTGAAGTAAAATGAGAAAAGAAAAGGAAAGAGAGAAGAAAAAGGGCAAGGAAATTGAAGGGAAAGGGGGACCTCTTAGGCTCTTACCGAAATAATGAGACAGAGGCATGCACAAACCAGACCCAGAGATGGAAATGAGAACAAGACTAGTCACTCACATGAGAGACTTTGCCTTTCCCTGCCAACACTCATATCCCCTTCCCTTCATGCATGATTGGCTCATTTAATTACAATTTGTTTTATAAACGTTTAATTTACACTAATAGAGTGCTTATGATTTACTTATTTTTTTATATGAACTGAAAAATGGATGATGGACTTACTTTGTCTTTGGGAAGTAAAGGGTCATGAATTCAAATCTCTCGAATAAATTTTAATATTTGACCAGTTAAATCAGAGGAGAAATTCGACTATCTTGACGGTGCCTTTAGTTTGAGGGAACAAAACGTTCCAAAATTGAAATTCATGGGTAAAATGCCTCAAATTGAAGTTCATGAGAAAAAACGTTCAAATGCTATAAGTTCAAGAGGGAAAAGGATATTAAGTTGTATAATTTGTAGTAATTCTTGTTTTCTAATATATTGATATTGTCAAATTAACTATCAACTTTTAGAAAACACAAAAATGATTATCACTATTCTAGAAGATAAATTATACTATATATCATGGGAGATCTTCACCTTTTATAATTTTAGTGTCACTCTTAATATGATGTGATTAATTAATTTCTAATAAAGTAAGTTCTTTTTTCCCTTAATAGTAATATCAGCCCTAGTTTTTTTAATATAAAAAATATTAATTTGATGTGTTCCTTAAACAAAAGTAAACGAAATTGGGAAGTTTGGCCCTGCTAAATTAAAGAGAGTCAAAAGAAGGTGAGGTGAGGGAGTGAGTGACAGAACCCGGATCCGAGTGGGAAAGAATTCACGTGCCAATAATTCGGATCTTCGGAAATCAAAGTGGGCCAGAGCCCAGAAAAGAAAAGCCTTTAACACCGAGGGCCCACAAATGCTGCTTCCCAGCATGTTCACGTGTCAATTTCTTCCCACGTGTCGACAGCGATGTAACCTTTCCTTCCCTTCCCTCCCCCTATTTTCTCACTTGAATTCAGCTCAGTAAAATGGGTCAATTTTCTACAACCAAAACTAAAATGGAAATTACAAGAAAAAAAAAAAAGGTCAATTTGAAGTGAAATTGACCCATCTTCTTAAATTAAGATTCAGCATCAAAGATTCAAAATTGGAGGTCCCACATAAAACGTATAGCAAATGCCATTATGCAAATGTGGTCCATTTTTTTTTAATAATTAATTTTTTGAGACATTTTTTTAATTAATTAATAAATAAATTACATGCTATTGCTATGTATTTACTAACAAAAAAGAAAAAAGAGAAAGAAATAAATTACTACATGCTACTATATACTTTACAACATTCACTAATGGCTTACACTACTATTGCTGAATGTTTTTTTTTATCCGAAAGAGAAATGCATTATTAATTATAAACTAATGACAACAGAGTTTGGGAGAGACTCCCGAATATTATAGTTAGAGTTTGGGAGAGTTTCCCGAATGTTACAAGTCCTGGGGAAAGAAATTCCCATAGTATCCGAAAGAAGTTCATTTAAAATACAGGCAGGAGGCGAATCAAAAATAACAAAATCTTCCTCCATGGAAACACTGCCTTTGGAAAGCCTGTCAGCTCACTGGTTCCCTTCCCTAAAGGTGTGGCTGATGGTCTGAATGTTCAAGAGGTCCAAAAGGTACCTACAATCATCAAGTAAAGCAATAAAAGGATGTTTACTATCAAAGCAGTTAGTAATAAGCTGGATAGCAAGTTGAGAGTCAGTCTCAATGCAGATATGTTCAAAACAATTGTTCTTAGCAAGCTTGAGGCCATCTCTAATGGCCCAAAGTTCAGCAGAAATACTGGTAGCCTTTCCAATTTTTCTTTGAAAGCCCAGAATGAAGTTCCCATGGCTATCTCTAAAGAGGCGACCCGCCCCGACATCACCCGGGTTTCCTTGGGAAGCCCCATCTGTGTTGATCTTAATAATACCATGTAAAGGGGGCACCCATTTAACCTGCACCACACTATGAACTTTATTAGAAGTAGCAGAAGTTGCAGCATAAAATTCAGCAGCGTGTTCATGGATGCTATTGATAATTCTGTACAAATGTCCCTGCGTTCTCCCAAAGAAAAAATCATTCCTTTGCTTCCAAATTTCCTAACAAGCAAATGTAAAAATAATATTCTAGGGGATAGAGACATGAGAGGGTGTGTGGATTTTACTGTTTTCCTTCAACCAGTCAGAAAGGGGAAGATTAAAGGTTTGAGCAGCTGCATCAGGGGGTTTAAGAGCTCTCCAGATCTTCATAGCTTTCTTGCAATTTCTCATAACATGTTCAACAGATTCCACAGTAGAGTTGCAGCAAGGACAATTTGCAACATTAGAGATGCCTCTATTGTAAAGTAACTCTCTCACAGCTAATCTATTGTGAGCAAGGAGTCAGAAGAAAGTCTTGATCCTTGGGATAGTGTTAAGTTTCCATATCCATTTCCAATCGGATTTTCTTTGAAGAGGTTGTCCCTTAGCTAGGTGATAAGCATCTTTGATAGTGAAATTACCATCAGCCGAGAACTTCCAAGAGATAGAATCATCAACAGCACCCGAGAATTGGATGGGAGTGCTTTTGATATTATCAATAATATCATGGGGAAGGAAAGCCAGAGAATCAAGCTTCCAAACACCATCAACATCAATCATATCTTGAACTTTGATATCAACAACATTTTCTGTAAGGGGACCAATGAAGTATTGTCTAATATTGCCAACACCAGTCCAATCATCATTCCAAAAACTGGTTTTATTCCCTTATTTCACCACCCATTTAGTACCCTGATTTATGATATGAGTGGATTCCACAATACCTTTCCATAAAGGGGAAGCAGAGGAAGTATTCCTACTATTGGTAGTTTTGAGATACTTATCTCGAAGGATTTGTAGCCAAGGAAGATTTTGAGGCCCTATGACTTGCCATGCCAGCTTAGCCATGTAGGCAAGATTGAGGTGCTTGGCTTCTTTAAGACTAAGACCCCCCTGGTCCTTATGGAGTGTAGCTATTTCCCAACTAATTAAATGGAGTTTCTTTTTCTCAGCAGTAGAACCCCAAAGAAAATTCTTGCAGATGCTATCAATTTGGTTGAGAGTCGCAGCCGGCAACTTCATGGCCTGCATGTAATAGGCCGAAGTGGAGAAAATAGTGGAGTTAATCAAAGTGGCTATTCCTGCAAGGGAAAGGAACTTGGATTTCCAGCCAGCCAGTTTATTATTAATTTTCTCAATAATAAAATGGCAGGTTTGCTTACTAGGCCGCTTGTTAGATATGGGGAAGCCTAAATACTTTCCCAAATCCTTAACAGCCTCAAAACCCAGGTTATCGGCAATGGCATTTTTTAAAACAGGATCAGTGTTTCTTGAGAATAAAATTTTTGATTTCTCCACATTGACATGTTGGCCTGAGAGCATACAGAATTTTTTAAGAATGTCATTAATCAAAATGCAGTTATCAGTAGTTGCTTTAGCACAGAGGATCAAATCATCTGCAAAAAAGAGGTGAGTAATGGGGGGGCCAGACCTAGAGAACCGGAAGGTGCGCCAATTCCCTTTATCAAATTCATCTCTAATAAGCAAGGAAAGGTATTCAATGCAGAAGATGAAGAGGTAGGGCGATAGAGGATCACCCTGCCTTATTCCTCTCGAAGGATGGAAGGTATCAGTCCTCTCACCATTAAAAATAACAGACATATTAACAGAGCTGACACAATTCATAATAAGATCAATAAGCTCAGCAGGAAAATTAAAGAAAGAAAGGGTATTTCTAATAAAGTTCCATTCAAGCTTGTCATAGGCTTTTTCCAGATCAAGTTTTAACACCATATCCCCAACCTTACCAGATTTCTTGTTGAAAGAATGAACAATTTCTTGTAGGATAATGACATTGTCAGCACCTTTCCTTCCAGAAAGAAAGCTGACTTGGTTGGGACCAATAATATCAGCAAGGAGAGGACGAATACGATTGACAAGGATCTTAGAGATAAGCTTGTAAGAGGTATTGCAAAGCCCTATTGGCCTAAATTGAGTGACCAGTTCAGGTTTGGTTGTTTTAGGAATGAGGGCAATGAGGCTATTATTTCAATTCTCAGGAATTTTCTTGGTACGAAAGACCTCAGTGATTTCATTCACAAGTGTAGGACCAGTAGCTTTCCAACATCTCTGAAAGAACCCCGGGTGAAGACCATCGGGTCCAGGGGATTTATGAGGCTTCATGTCAAAAAGAGCTTTAAAGATTTCCTGCTTGATGGGAATGGCAATGAGAGAGTCATGACAGAAAACATCAATTTTGGGTCCAGGAGGAGAGCCAAAAGAATCAAACCTGGAACAAGAGATGAGGGAGGTGGTGTACAAGGAATTAAAATAATATGTGATCATGTTTTTTAGTTCCTCGGGGTCATGATACCAGTTCCCCACAGTATCTCTAAGACTATCAATCATGTTCCTTCTTCTCCTAATAATGGTGGTAGTGTGGAAAAAATTTGTGTTACGGTCCCCATCCACAATCCAATTAATTCTTGCTTTAAGCTTCCAGAGATCCTCTTCTTGCTTAAGGATATCTTGATATTCTCGGAAGAGGTCTTTTTGGAGATTGACGAGAAAGGTACTATGATGATTATCGAGGCTCTCATCGATACCTTTAAGTCTAGCAAGGACCTTACATTTACGAACGTGGATGTTGCCAAAGACCTCCACATTCCACTGTTTAACCAGAGAGGTGAAGGAATCAATGGTTCCCATGAGATTACTCTTTGAATTCTGCCAAATATTTCTCATAAACTCCATGAAGTCAGGGTATTGGAACCAACACCACTCGAATCTAAAGGGTTTGTTAACAATAGGGGACAAAATGGGGCAAAGGTCTAAAAGGATGGGGTTATGGTCCGAATTAAAACGAGGAAGGTGGGTGACTTTAGCATTAGGAAAAACAATGTTAAAGTCAGCATTCCCCCAAGCCCGATCAATACGTTGCCGAATGAGGATGCTAGAAAAACGACAATTAATCCAAGTGAACTTGGAACCAGAATACCCAAGATCGGTCATGTTGCAGGCATCCATACATTCCCTATAAAGTCTAATTCTATAAGGGTTTAGGGTATTACCCCCAAATCTTTCATCAGTACTAATCACATCATTGAAATCACCAATGATAGTCCAAGGTCCAAGAACATTAGGACTTAAAGAGGCATGCTCATTCCACAACAGTTTAGGTTTATTAAGTTTAGGACTAGCATAAATACCACTTAAAAGCCAAGTAAAAGAACCGAAGTTGGGTAGAGTTACCTGGATTTCGGCATGAATCGCTTGATCTCCGTGAGGGATGATATTAACAGAAGTATCCTCATGGTTCCAAAACATCCACAATCCTCCAGCAAAGCCAACCGGATCAATGAGATGGACATCTGTAAAACCAAGAGACATAGCAATGTCATGAGCTCGAGTTCCAGCAACTCGGGTTTCAGAAATAAACATAACAGAAGGCTTGTGAAGACGAATGAGATCAATTCAAGTCCTTCTGAAATTATCACTAGCCGCACCGCTGCAATTCCAAGAGAGGATTTTAATCATGGATAAAATATTTTGATTTAGTCCCCACCATTCCCTAGCTTGATTAGGGTTCGTGTGAGGTTGGTCCCCCGACCAGTTCTTCCAAATTAAGTTGGCATTGAGGTGACACTCCGGCATTATCGCAAAATCGTAGATCAGAATTGGCTCCCCTTGCTTGTTGAAGAACCGCCCTATAACGGTTGTCTCCATGATTCCCTAGTGTATTAGAATCGCTTTGGTGAATTCCATCTCGGATTCGAATATCACTCTCATCATGTTGCCCGTCACCCAAGGTTCCGGGCTTGGATTCATTAGCTCCTTCACCACTCGGTCCCTGGCTTCCTGGTATTCCTCCTCAACTAGCTTCTTGAGCATCGCGTCTTTTTCCTCTTCGCGTAGTTCTAGAATGTCCTCGTTCTCCATCAAAAGATGTGGGAAGTGAAACGGTTTGAGAGGGTGTCTTACTGCCACCAGATTGTGCCAAGCCTTGCTGAGTGGAATCGGAGTGTTTCGTGGTGACGGAATGCTCTCGGGATGTAGAGTGCTGAATAGTGGCCGGTCCAAAGAGATTCCGATGTCCTTGTAAAACAGGAATAGATCCAATCTCGGGGAAGGTAGTGGGATCTTTCTCACAGTGGGAGTGATTGGGGGTAACTCCAATTTGGGTAGGTTGGGGTCGGTAGATGGGTTCATTTTCACACTGTGGTGGTTGGTGAGAGACAGAAGGTTTAAAGGGTTTTAATGCTTGAGAAGAATGAGTAATTGAAGTTTTCAAACTTCCTGAGTTGTCAATAACCATTGAAGGCTGAGTAATGTCAGAACCATCAAAAGAAGAAAAGAGTGCAGGATCAGAAGTCACGTGGGGAGAAGTATTTATTTCTTTAGTAGAAGGCTGTAACATTTGGGCCTTAGAATTAGCCAAGCCCACATGATCCATATGATTCTCAGAATATGGCCTGCTAGATGAGCCCTTTTCATTTTTTGAATTAGTAAAAATTTTCCCGTTAAGGATTTTCTTATCAGCTTGCCAGTGACCGTTGCGTTTGTCAGAGCTAGAGCTCTGGTTTTTGGTGTGGTTAGCCGTTGCCGGAAAACCAGTACGGCTTCCCGTAACTGTATTACCTCCTTTTGGATGTGGGTTTTTGGCCTTTTGATTGCGCTTTCTGGTCACAACCATCCAAGGGCCGCAACCCTTTTGTTCCTCTTTTTCTTGCTCTGTATCCAGAGTATTTTGATTTTGATTATTTATGGTATCATTAATAACCATGTCATCATTTTGTTGAGTCTCATTCCTCTTACAACTGGCCTCATTATGACCAATACAACCACATTTAAAGCAAAGGCCAGCCACTGTTTCATACAAGACAGGTTGTCTAAATTTTCCAATCTTGACAGTGCGCATTAATGGTTTGTCAAGATCCACTTGAACATACATACGGGCATACTTGCCCCTGGAGTTACTGGCTGTTGTGGCATCAAGTCTTAGGAGGACTCCCAATTGATTTCCAATTCTTTTGAGAATATTAGAATCAAATAATTCAATGGAGAGTCCTGGTAGACGAGCCTAGACAGCAGTGGTGAAGAAAGAAGCCTTTTCAGGCCTGAAGCCTAGTTCTCATTGGCGAATAGAAAGGTAATAAGGTCCTACAAACCAAGGACCCCCAAAGAAGACTTTATTAAAGTCCTCTTTGCTTTGGAACCGAAACAGAAAAAAGTCATGTCCAAGGTCAATACATTCCATTTCATGCCGAGTTTTCCATTGAGCTTTAACTCGTGGAAACAGAAATTTGTAACCTACATTTCGGCCATAAGCTTTAGCAATTAATCCATTAGCCCAGGGGGTACGAATTCTCCTTTTCTCTTCTTTAGAGAGAGATATAGATGCAACCCCTTCCTCTTCATCAGACTTAGAGTCTGAATCAAATATTTCATTCAGAAAAGATGCATTGCAGTAATAGGAGATTTCAGCCTCGTCTTGGTCGGCAATAAGCATGTCTCTATAGGATGAGACATTAGCATTGTTCAACAACTGAGGAAAGGAAGGAATTTCTGTATCCATGGAACAATGTCTGTCTGAGGCCGGGAGATGATCAGAACAATCCATGACTGAAGAAGAATTGTCCTTAATACGCTTAGCACTTCTGGACGCCTGCTCAGCGTTATCTCCAGGGGGGTCGGGGAGGGAGGAAGTTGGAATTACATCCGGATGTCTTGGTTAAGATCTGGAGTTGAGAGAATTCATGTCGCTTACGTCATGTATCTTATTGATGAATGTTGGGGACTTAGAGATGGGCTATACATTGCAAGAGCCTGCAATATTAAGAAATTCACTGTGGAAGTTGATGCTACAACTTTAATCTATGTCATTTCCTCAAACTCTGTTGAGGCTACTAATTTGAAATATTTGTCTATCATTACTGAATGCAGGTCGCAGATGCAACAATTTGAGGAAGTGAAAATTCAACATATATTTTGGAAAGAAATTCATGCACCGATGCATTGGTCAAGTTTGGCACTATGTTCCAATGTAATAGCTTAGATGAGGTTTTTGTTGTGTTAATGATACCTTATTCTTTTGTGGCTAATTTATTATTCCTTGATGCTAATGGACATATATCATTCAAATCACAAAAAAGAAAGGTGAAAAAGTTTTAATTATATCGAATTGATGTTGAATTTTCTAATGTTTTCCTTCTTTTCATAGCGTCTGCTCACTTCCTTTCTACACTGATTTTACTAAATTATTATTAGTCTATTAATACATATATATATATATATATATATATTGTACTAACTAATACCTATATATATTGAGTTTACACTCATGATTTAATCTTGACATATAATTATTAATTAAATAATAATTTTATGATTTTTAAAATAAGAATTACATGAAATGCTCTCTCATTAACAGCCTCCCAACTATACCAACATTGCCTTCAATAACTAAATTCAAACTATCTATAAAAACCCTGTATCAGTCAAGTTATGCAATTATTTTATTTGAATTTTCTTTTCTAAGAAAAATCTGGTAAGTCGTTGCAAAAATCTCTTTTTGCAGAATATTGCAATATCTCAAGAAGAAAGAATAATCAAAGAAGGGAACTTTTAGTAGTATTAAGTTTCCTCGAAATTGAATTGAAGACCTACCTAATCACTAGCAAGTAGCAGCTCCCTAGTCAATCTTGCTATGCTCAATTTTCTCTTATCCTTGATGATTATGATGCAGATCATCTTCTTTGAAGGAAACTACTCAAATTCTTTTAGATAACGCGAATTTGACGAGTTAAAATTAAAAGATAATTGACTAATAACTGAACTAAGAATTCAATATCAAATTCACTAAAAATAAACGATAATTGACTAATAACTGAACGTGATCGTCAATCACTGAAACTAAGAATTCAGTACCCTAACAAATAACAGTGAGATGATCGTCGATCACTGAAACTAAGAATTTAGTACCCTAACAAATAACAGTGAGATTTTTCGTATGTTAACCGAAAACTGACCTATTAACAGTACAAATTAAAATGAATGAACATGGGATTGAAGGGAAAAAGGTGGAGAAGTCTTAGATTCCAGTTTCTTGTCATTGACCAATGGCAAAGAGGATCAAATCATACATTAATTCAACAGACACGTGATTGCATAAAGCAATTAGGACATAGATGTTTGAAGTCTTCACATATACATATTTAGTTAGGAAGACAGCAACCTTTGTCGATTGAGACATGCAAAAATGACAGCAGCTTGTAACAGTCATTTTGACCATTAATTAGTTTTATCATCTATCTGCTTCATCAAAAACAAGTGGGTAGTTGATGATTTTGAAGATTCATTTCATTTCTTCTTATTTTCCTGCGTTTTGGGTCATGGGACAATGATATTTGATTATTTTCACCTTTGATTTCAGTTTTTTTCCAGATTCACAATCTGGGACATGATGGGGACACTGATGTTTTTCCATACAATGTGATGTTTTTTCTATACGTTGAGATGTTCCTTTCAACTTGTTTATGTCAAAATCTCATATCAATTAGTAGTATATATAAATCAATTATTACCAAACTTGTTTAACTGTTCATGTTTATTTCTGAATTATAGTACAGATTAGACAGCTATTACATGTTCATGAATGTCAGAACAGTTAAATTATTGCAAGCTTTAATGGGTTTATAGTAGTGTATAGTAACATGTCATAACAGTTAAACTGTCGGACCGGCAACATGATTAATACACAGAATCCAAAGATTATATATATGCCATCTAATTAAACTCTAGCATTTTGTTAATCTGTCTTTTAACTGTTACATTTCAGTTAGAAAAGCTGTTTGTTGCGTAGTCTCCAAAATTTTCAATGCACAATCCTTTTCTACATTATATAAACACAACAAGCATATGTACAAATCTTTTAACAGTAAAACATTACATTCTTAACCCTCTCTTTCAATGCCGGTAAAGGCTTGACAGATGATCCGTTGCTTGTGCGCGTGCATTGCCCTTTAGCATTTTCAGTTGCCTCTGGTTCAATGTAGAATCGCGCCCGGTAGGCTGCTAGATGAGCATAATATGCTGGTGGCACTGCATATGCAAGAAAAAAGAATGTTACATTATGATTAAGGTTAGATAATTTGTTCAAGACTTGCTTGCAGATGAAGTAAGGGTAGATTAGACATTACCAACTGAAACAGATCGCGTGCAACGAGCATACCTGCAACGAAATGATCCATTAATTTGAATCATGATAACTAATGAAGTAATATAGTATCAATAAAAGTGAAAATTCTTACGTGTAACAGAGGTTATTGGTCAAAGACTGGATTTCATCTGCTGTGAAGTTGTTCTCATCCCAAAGAACATGATAGTGTGCAGGTCTACTTGTTCCCTGGCAATTTCAAGTTTCAGATCATAAATGTTTAGTAATGTTATGACTCGACAACGATAAGGCGAAAAAAAACCCTAAGATCATTTTTAGTTGATACCTGGATTCCTGCATGACTACATAGGTAGAAGTCAAACTCAGTTGGATGACAAATCTTAGAGTCCACCACAGTACCTGCATTTGGAAAACATCAAGTTCATATTCATCTGAACATTTCTAAACCATAAAATTTAGAAATCATTTGTAATTTTTAATTTAAATTAAGAAAACTATGAATCACATGTTTTTACCAGGCAAAATATTCCCACTCTTGTCAGTGCTGCTTCTGTCACTGTGGTTGCTTGCAAAAAGCCTAGTATGATGCCTCTTTTGGACCACAATGAATGTAACTGGAGGTTGGTAAGTTGATTCCAATGATGCACAGGCCTGCGAATACCGACAATCTTAAGCATAGGATAAAGATGGATTAATTGGCAAATACAATCTTTATGTCAACCAACCTTCCGTATGGCATCAAGTTCATATAGTAGAACCTGGTAGAATTGGCCTTCACTGACACCATCTCTGCACAAATTGTTCAAGGACATTAGAGGTATATTTGTTTTTGGTTCGGCTTCTGATCTCGAATAAACAAACAAAATGTTTAAGGATGAACTAAAGATTGCAAGTTGCCCTAGTAGAGTATACCTGTAAAAGATTATCCTCAGTGGCTTTTGTCCAGTGGCCTTCTTAAATGCAAGTAAGAGCTCCCTGAATGACCATAAATAATTTAAATTCGATTTCTAGCAGTTTATCGGCACGTGTAAAAACAGGGCATTTTGCAGTTTACTAATTCTCATAATCTAGTAAAAACTAAAAAGCTTTTGAAACTTGGGAACATATGACCAAATTAATGCATCTAGCCTCTAGAGGCCTTAAAATTGTAAACCTGATCATGCCTCCAGTAACCGTGCCACGTTGAGGATCCTGCCATGTTTTGTACAGATCTTGAATAAGTTCTTGTCTATGGGGCTGAGCACATACCAGTCCAGCATACTTGGTCACTTCAGGCCAATCTTGTGAGGCAACAACCTGAATTACAGCAATCAATATGGCTAAGGAGCCGAGCAGACGCGTTTTTAGCTTTGAACATACAGGATTCGACTTACTTACAGCTGCTATAGATGGACTAGAGTCCTCTCCAGACTCAGGATGAGTTACATCAGCTCCAAATATTATTGTTGGAATGTCACTAACCAAAGGAATTCTCCAACTTAGGGCATCTAAGAGCACAGTATTTCTTCCCCCCATCTAAAAAATACGGAAAATTAGCAATTATTGCCTAAAAATTAAGACAGCAGATTGTAGAAATATGACAGACCTTGACATTTATTTTAAGTGAGAGATTTGCCAAGTACTGTCTGCTAATCTTGAAGACATGTTTTGTAAGGCAGCATTGAGAAATCAAACCCAGGTCTGTTTCGCAAATTCGTTTCAGATCACCTGAATACAGAACATATTGCTCTTAGTCAAAAGAAAAAAAGCATATCTGATCTCAACAGAATAAATGAGAATAAATGAATGAGTTAAACATAATAAATGAGTTAAAGCTTGGACTGTTTAAATGTTATTAATGTTTGTACTTTTATATGTTAGACATCATTCAGCTAATCAAAATTAAATTTGAGTCACATCAGATATAGGGTTACAAGGAAGATCATACCATATAAGGAACCATTGTTGTCTGGAAGAATGGCAATGAGTAATTCAAGTTCTTTTCCTTCAAGTTTGTTTGTAGCAGCATGATACACATATTTCAGTGCCTTCTTGACTTGATCAGGTCTTGCTGAATGTACCGGAATTACAGGATCCCGATTGAATTCCTGCAATTAAACACCGACTTTATCAGAAGGTTCAGGCACTGAAGCAGGCCTTATTAATATAGCCAAAATGAAGTTTAGGATGATTCACCATGCCGGAGATTTGGCACATCTGAACTAACTCCTGACAAAAGCTTTGAGCAGTGCTCTCTTGAACACTTCGCGAAAAGTTGATACAAGCCCAGTATCTTACAGTGCTTCCATTTATCACTTTCTGTAGCAAAAGCAACAAGAATAGGGTTTCTTTAGATACAAGTAACATGCAGTTAAACTAAATGGATATCATTTCTGGTGAAGTCTTGGTATATTTCACAGTTTTGACTTAGACTAACCTTGTTCATCATATTCCACTGACCAACTTGGGGCAAATATTCTTTTTCTTTTCCATTGTCATTATACTTCAGCTTTAACAACAAAAGAGGATGGAAAGAACAAGATGTTAAACAAAGTTGTATCATATAAAGAATTGACAGTGATTAACAGTTTTTTCCAACTGTACCCATGGAGCAGGAAGAACCCGAGCCTCGATTGATGCAAGCTTGCTGTCTATATTGATGCCAAACTCTTTTGCATAAGGATCTTGATCATAGTCATTTTGTTGAACTGTCTGTAAAGACGGTAAATATAGATATCATCATTAGTCTTAACTTGCACAACAAGTCTTATCAGTTTTATAAGTAATCATGCTCTAGACCTGTAAGATGTCCAATTCTTGTTCGCGGGGTCTTTGGCATGAAACCTTTAGTAGAGAAGTAATCTGTTTCTCATTCAGCCCTTTGGTGTATCTCTGTCCTTCAACAATCTTGCAAGCCTGCAATAGGATTTAGTATAAAAATTGGCTGGAAGAACTCTCAATGCCGGTCTAAAGAGGAAAATTGGGCAATTAATACATACCTCCATTGGCAAATAGTTCACTTTTTTCTCATTTCCTACTTGAAGGCAAGGGAGGTGTGCATATCTAATAGTATATCCATACATCTCTTGAAAGTATTCAACAACTGACTTCATGTTCATATGCTCATCAAGTGGAAAACTGATAAAAAGTAAACAAAAATGAAAGAATTTCCAGAAAGAAGCAAAGACAAAATTTTCAAATTCAATAAACAGTAGGTGAAGTTCAACAATAACACATACATTAGCTCCCTTGTTGGCTGAGTAGTCAACCCTGAAACCCGGTACTTTCTGCGTACATTTCCTCTGTGAGTCACTTCCACTTTTACACCTCTAAGGGCTTTCTTAACCTATACAACATTGACAAAAAAAGATAATTTGGAATTTGCAAATCTTAGGGAAGGAAAATATATAAATTTCCTACATGTTAGTGATAAGCCATAAAGTAATGTACCTTAACACGGTCTGCATCTGACATTGGCCTTGAATACACATCTTTACCCAAAATTTGTGCAACAAAATCGATTACAGGTAAGGGTTCGAAAAATGCAGTTGTTGACATATCTGACACCAAAAAGACAGAATAAGAACAATGCAGAATACTGAATTCAGCTGATAAAAACAATGGATTTAATCAAATGAAAAATGTCCAGCAGGATTTTACCAATATTTAAAGACAATCCCATCTGAGTAGGTCTTATACTCTGGTAGAAGCCGCGCCATGCCTCTAAGCCACCACCCAATGTTTGAGGTTTCTTGATATTAGGAGAATAAAGGAACCTTCCAACTGATATGTACCTAAATTCATCAAAACAAAGGGTAATACAAAGTTAAACGCGGCTGCCAATGGCGCCAGACAAACAAACTTAGATAACAAGTTAAAACAGATAAAATGCACCTTTGAGCCACCAATTCCCTCAACACAGTATCAATAATATTAAGGGCTTCTTGAGGTGTATCAACTTGTTTCCCTGATAGAAGGTTGCGCAATTGCGCCATACTAGCAAGAGCTACAAACTTGATCATCACTTTAAATTCTCTTGTCCTGATTAAATCAGAAACATTTGCAATGAAAATGAACCTTTTAAGGACACAAGTAATAGTATAAAGTATAATTTACCCGGTGTTAATGAAAAAATTACCTAACATTCCCGGTTCTTTCATCTTCATCGACTAATATTACAGTGAACTCCTTAGAGGTAAAAGGCAGTGATCCAGCTGTGTATAAATTTTCCCTTCCATCATAAACAGGAAGCCTCATCCCCAAGTCACTGTTCCTATGAAGTTTAACTAGTTCTGTCATAATAGCTTTGTTGAGTTTTCTAGAAGCAACTTCTGGGGTTATTTCTACCTGTTATAAAAAACATCAAATCAAACAACCTATAAATTGTCAAAAACCTGAGTTTCAATTTCATTCTGTAATTCATTAAAAGAATGATGAAATGAAAACTTACAGTATAATGACTCAAGTCAGATCCTGGTATTTCAGCAAGAAAATGGTTGGCTTTAACTAAACACTTAGTTCCCAATTGTCCATAGCCAGGCCTTTTATGGAACATAAGACTCTTGCATGAATTAGAACCCATATTTGGCTCAAGCTTTTCATTTTGTAACTTAGAATCCATTTTATAATGTCCTCTGCCTCTTCTCTGCCCGGTATTCCTCCTCTTTTTCCCATCTTCAAAATTTTTCCCCAGTTTTGATGATCATTTGGGGTACTGATTTCTTCTGATTTATTGAACTCTTTAGATTTTCCCTTGACACCACATGGCTCTCCTTGAGCTCTCTCATTTGCATGCGAGGCATTTCTGTTTCTCTGCAACAACAGAACAAACAAAACAACAGTCACTTGATATTAGTTGATTCAAATGACAGAAGAGAAGAAAAAAAAACATGTTACACGTTTTTGTCTGTAAGAATTCTTACTACTATGTGAGATTTGGGTATATGGAGAAGAGTGAAAACAAGTGTAACAGTTGCAGCAAAGCTAAAAAAAAAAGAGACAGAGGAGATACATATTATAACATCAAAATCTCGACAGTGTTTTTTCACTTCTGTAATAATATTATTCCCTGCAAAGGATGACTAAAAAACACATGCAAACATGCAAAAAAGCAAGAATCCATGGCAGAAAAGTCATCCAACCCATAAAAAAAAAAAAAAAAAACAAATAAACTAAAAACAAAGTTCTTGACATACGAGTATTATATATATACCATTTAACTATGAAGACAAATTTCACATGTAAGATTAGTTAAGCTGAGGCAAAAAAGAAAGAAAAAGAAGAAGCAGCTGCCATGGAAGTAAAATAAAACAAGGTTTTTATTACACAGTGGGTTGAATCCTGAAATCTTAAAAGGAAATTAATGTGGTCCAAAATTGGAGATTGAATTGAAAGGCTGTGTTTTTTAATGCTCCAACTTATTTGCAGGACAGCTTTGTAATCTAGCTTAAAGCATTGTAAATAAAACTGCTTTATTTCAGAGACAGAGAGGAACTTTAACTCATCCCAAAGCCCACCCAAAGAACAGTGACTAAACATAAGCACTAAGTATATAACACAAAGCACAAACAACAGATAGGAAAATCAGTGCATCAAAAGGAATTTAAAACAATTAGGCTTAAAAACTGGTAGATTCAGATAACTCTTTGTCTCTTTGGGGTTAAAGTTTAGCATTCAATGCAGTTAAAGGTTTTTTTTTTTCCTCAAAAACTTTATACTAGCTTGTGTAGTTTTCGTTGTTGTTTATTAACCGGACACATTGTGTTCTTCTCAATTCTATCAAAATCCTCTTTTTATTTTTATTTTTTTTGCTTTGGGATATGTTTTGCTGCAATCTTTGTCAGGCATGTACCCCATTTTTTTCTAGCTTTTTTGATGGGCAGGGGGGGCCAAATTTATATTTTAGGTAAAGGAAAAAGATTGGAAGATGAGGGCAAAATGAATCCAAGTTCAACCGTGTGAAGTGAGATTATTACAAGACATGAAGAACAATCAAATGATATGTCCCTTTCCATTTTCAGTGCAGATGTATGTATATGGATATGCATGCAATGGTCCAACTCCAACCTTCAACTTTGGGCTCAGATATTGGGATGGCCCATTAAGGGAATCATCCCGAAAAAAAAAAAAAAAACTCGGAATATTGGGGTTTCCATATTAGCAAGAATTTGGAAAATATAAACAAGAACATAAACAAGGTGTTTTTACATAGATGATTAATTATGATCTAAATGTGACATTTAAAAGCTAAAAACATTTATGAATAAACCTAATTTAAGTCTAAGTGATGTAGTAATTTGAAACCATAGCTAAATTTGTGAAGTATATTACAAAAAATCTATGTCAAAAAATTGACAGTATCCCAGATAGTCCAAGCTGTCTGGATAACTCAGTACAGCTGTGTCTGGAGCTGCACCTGAGAACAAGATTCATTCATTGACTATAATGATAATTTTGGGTTTTAAAATCACTAGGCACTTAGGCTGCAGGCAGTGCTAATTTTATTCCACATCCATCAAATCTGCAACTATATTTTCAGAACATATATATATGTACACATTTTATTTTTCCCCCTAATGTAATATGGGTTTATGTTCTAATTTTTCTTGGAAGTTTAAGGAATTATTAGGCATCAACTAATTTTTTTTTTATATTATTAGGGAAATTGGCCTAAGGGGGGAAAACCCATATAAGGCAAATCAGTTCTTGCAAAGTTTTTTTTTTTTTTTTTTTGATAACAAGCAAAGTTTAATGCATGCATGATGCACCTATTATTTGTGTATAAAAACCAATGTTACTCTAATGAAAACTACTTATACTTATTATGATGAAATTAAATTACACTAATTTTTCTCTTTTTTGGATTCGGGTATCTATATTGACAAGATATTTAGCCAATATATTGCCTATCTCAAAAACTTATGATTATGTCTTTTACGAAATGATTTCAAAATGATAAAAAAAAAGGAGAAAATATTAATAAGAAAAAGACAAAAAAAAACAAAAAAGGTTATTGAGTCATCACCATCACAAACCACCAACACAAAAACTTGTCACTATTATTACTAATCATGAAATGAAAAAAAAAAGCTTAGGACAAACCGAAATATGACCAAAAAGGAAAGCTTGCTTTAAGAAAAAACAAAAATCAAAGGCAAAAAAGAGAGGAAAAGAAACCCACACCTTTATTTATTAATTTCTTTCCTCTATGTGATGATGTTTATGTATCAAAGAGGAATATCCGTAATTCTCATCTGCACACAGATATGGCTGAGAACCAAACGCCAAATTCCAACAACTTTCATAGCAAAAAAAATCATCTTATTTATATTGAAAAAAGTGATAATAAACCGAAAAAAGAGAGTCAAACTGTAAGGATCATGAATAAAGCAAAAAAAAAAAAAAGCTTTTCGACTCAATGGTATAATGCATGTCACAAGCTAGCTATATATATAAAAATCATGGAAATTTTTTTTTTCTTGCTTACCAAACAGAAGCTAAAGAAAGTGGGAATAGTTATTATGGGAGAGGGAGGGGTAAGTAGGGTGAATCTGGGAAACAAACCTTTTGCTTTCACGTCTTTCCTTTATAGAAACATCACGTTAGCAATAAATGTGGTAAATTTGGTCATCAGCTTTCTCAACAACCATGAATTCCAGCTTCCATACTCTGCAAAGAATATATTTTTAACTTCTGTTCTTGATAATATCCATATCCCATCCCCATTATTTAATGAACATCAGACAAGAAAGAAAAAAAAGAAAAGATCTTATGCATATATTTATAGATACAGCTACTATATTATAGCTACATAAAAAAAAGGGTTTTTGCTGATATGTTTATATGACTATATTTATAGGCCAAATCTTTAGAAGGTCTTTACTTGTACTGTGGCTGATCAGAAATAGTATCAGAATTTTTCAGGAAAATTTAAGGTGAAGAAATGAAATGTTGCCACATGGAAATGGGGGTCGTTTCTAGTTGCTGTAGGGATTTGGTTTCGTGAGTATTTTAGGTAATTAAGCTGAAGTCTGAAAAGGGACGAAGATCTCATCAAACAGAGAGAGATTTAGTGCTGCTCATGAATATATATATGATATTTAAAGCAAAAACTGCTCTGTAAACATTAAATTGCTCAAGCTGTCAAAGTAGGAGTTGGATCATTAATGTTGCATTGCATGCTTTAAGTCAAAAGTTCAAAACCAGAAAGATTATTAATTAATATATATATAACCCATTTCAGAAAAAAAATGAAAACAGTGCCAAAAATGAAAGAGAACTGAGAAAGCTTACAAGAAAAACCCTTAATCATGATGACCTAATTGAAAGGAAAAAAGCTTCTGTTTGAGTTTTTTTTTTCCTAGTGAAAGTTTTGATGGGAAAATTATTAAAGCTGTGTGGGGTTTGAAAAGAGAGAAAGAATGTCGACTTTGTTGGAAAATGAAGCAGACGAATATACCAGAAGGGAAATTTGATGTATCAAGAACAAGCAAAGTGAAGAAGAAGAAGAGAGATTATACGGGGAATCGAGTTTCTTTTTGGGTTAAAGATTATTTTCATTATTATTATAATGATCAACAAAATAAAACACTCACCACCTTTAAGAAAAGCAAACTTTAAACGAGAAAGAGAGTGGGAAATAGTAGCTTTTTTCGAGCATGAAAGCGTGCAAAACTGATAAAAACTGATCAACTTTTGCATTAATAAAACAGCAAAACATAATAAGAAATGGGATTTGAATATAATACAAAAAGCTATAGCTAAAACATTTGAATGAATATAAATTTAAGCTAAGACGAATCAAAAAAAGGTGTGAGATTCCATACTCTGATAAGAGAGGTGGTGGTGGACTAGTCTATGAGAACTCTGTGGCAAAATATTGCTTTTCCAAGCTGAATATAATCTGACGTATAAATATGTGAATAAAGAAAGATGATGGTTGAATAATTGATGGAAAAAGGGAGAGAGTGTCAGGTTCTGGTTAGTGGGGGAATATTTTTGTGGCCGGAATTTTGAGATTCCGGTGAAAGAGAGAGAAAGATGGTGATATCTATGGATGTATCATGTGGGAATGAGAGATAGAGAGAGATCAGGTGTTATATAATTGTAAAGCAAAAGGTAGAGTTTGGGGCTTTAAAAAAAGGTGAGACGGCAGGTTCCCCTTTCGAGGTTCTTACTAATAACACTTTTAATTATACTATTGATATTCAGTAGTACTAGTAGCATTAGTTGTTGTGAGTTTACGAGAAGATGAAAAATACCTTGTGTACAATAAAATGGCTTTGATGAGCTTAAAAGATCTCGATGTCCTTCTAATATAAGTTTAGAATTTAAGCCTTGTGTTAGTAGATGATTTTTTATTTTTTAACAAGATACGATGTGACTCTCCACTTTAGATTAACCGGAATTCAGGATAAATCCAATTACCCGCATAATCAAAACAAATTTTTTTATTAACTTTCGATATTCGGTGATCACATTAGAACTTAACTACTTCAATGTTGAGAGTTAGTTAGATCCAATATATGGGGGAAGTTCTCCTAACGCCTGTTTGTCATTCACATGCAAGACTTAAATCCAAGATTTTCTCAAAGAGTAGTATTAAGCATAATGGAAACAACTTTAACTACTAGTATGTATGTATGTATATACGTATGTGTGTGTACGTATGTATGTATATATGACGATCGATTATAGTTTGGTTCCTTAATCTGGGTAAATTTAAATTTACATGGGGATTATTTGGGCATGATATATGTATCTACTTAACATCTCTCTCTCACTAAATTTATCTAGAAGTAAATTGGTCATTTTAGAGATCACTATGAGAAGAATAATTAGATAGGAGGTTGAGATCTTGGGTGTGCAATAACATTATTCATTTTGGGGTATATTTGGAGAAGAGTTGGATTTTTCTTTTTAAATAGTACTAAATTTTAACACAAGCCTTTAGTTTCTTATCTTTTTTTTTTTAAAATTTTAGTTTCTTATCATATGAGGAGGTTAAAGTGGGCTTGCGTCATGTTATTAATATTTCTAACAAATTAATCTATCCAATAGTAGTAGCTGAGCACTTTTAATGATTGATTTAATTTGCTTTGATTGACTAATAACTACCTACAATAATACCATTAGATTTGGATAATGTTTTAAGACTTTTCGGTTAATTGCTCAAATAAGGGTTTAATATTTGTGAAAATGCTCAAATGAGGGCCCGATCTCTTAATTTGGCTAAATAAGGGCCTAATGTTATCGAAAATTCTCAAATAAGGGCCCGATCTTTTAATTTGCCCAAATAAGGGTCTAAGTTATCGAAAATGCTCAAATAAGGGCATGGTGTCAATTTGGATGACGCATGAGAATTTTCGACGCCAAACCCTTATCTGAGCATTTTCGATAACGTTAGCCCCTTATTTGGATAAATTAAAAGATCGAGCCCTTATTTGAGCATTTTTAATAACATTAGGGTCTTATTTGGTTAAATTAAAAGATTGAACTCTTATTTGAACATTTTTAAAAACGTTAGGTCATCATTTGAGCAATTAGCCTTTTCTTAATGCTCCTTACTCTTCATTGGTGAGCATAGTAAGAAAAATCTCATTGTTACGTGCTAGGTCCATGGCTAGAGAGAAGTACCTTTTGATAATATATAAGAGAAGTACCTTTTGAAATGTTTGATATATATAAGAAGGGTTTATAAATAATACACAGTTAGTGGAGTTTAACAAGCTGCATAAACGGGTCTTGAAGGGTGACATGTGTCCCCTAGGGACTAGATTGAAATATTTAAAATTTAATTAATTCAGAAAATAGATATTTGTCAACTCCACAACCCACTTGTGGAGTCTAAAATTTACACTGACGATGTATCAAATAATTAGCCATATAAGAATTAAGAGATGCAAAATTGATTAAAGTGATTTGGTACCAAAGTGATAAAGACTTACACTTTTCGGTGAAGACACCAGACTTTGAGTTTTTTGGATTGCTAAATTCCAAAATGAATTTTTCTACTGTATATATATTCATAACAATTAACTACTCTTTGCTCTTGGATTTGTTTTTTTTGGCTACTAATCATTACTTCCACATACATTGCACGTGATCCAATATGTTTAAATTAAACGAAAATTAAAATTTTAAGCAACCTACTAATTTTTTAAGAATTCTATTAGAACTGGCAAAATTTGGCCCGAGTGTCAGTACTCGAAACCGAACTTGATCCGACCTTATTTGACCAAAAAATTCGCTCAATCCCGGAACCGAAATGACTGGAATACTCAATGATCCAAACCTGAAATGACCCAAACCCAAAATTACCCGAACCCGATCAACCCCGAGAGGTTAACCCGAATTGGAATTAATTATATTTAAATGATCCGAATCCAAAAAGAACCAAACCTGAAAACCCAAAGCTCAAACCTGAAATCATCTGAACCATATGAACCAACACTTAAAAAGACTCAAACCAGAATTGAACCAAACCCAAATGACCCGACATTTGAGCGATCCGAACCCAACCCAACCTGAAACCGGAAATTAACCGAACTCATATGACACGAAATTTCCTTAATCCGAAACTGATCTAATCCAAATAACCTAACCCAAATACCCGACTCGTCCATTTGTATATACATAGAGTTTTACTACCATATGAGCAAAATAAATAATTCTACATAAAAAAAAATACTCCCACCGATCCATCCCTCCGATCCATTTTAAGTGTCGGAGTATTAACAAAGTAAAATAGCAAATTAAAACCCACAGCAAGGGTTGCATTTATCTAGAAATAATTGAAGTTAAATATAAGTAAAATAAAATAATTGCACCTTAGGGAAATAATAAATTTTAATCTCAATACATTAAACTATCAAATAGAAACAAGTCAATTACAATAACCTTTAAAATTAAAATGGTAAAAATAAAATAATTATAAAAATATTGAATTTAATTAAATGAAAATAGAGTTTTTAGTAGAATCAAACTATATATTAAAAAATTTTAATATATCCAAGTTTTTAATGAAAATAGTAAAATGGTAAAAATAAACTTTCAAATTAAAATGGTAAAACTAAAATAATTATAATTAAATGAAAATAGAGTTTTTAGTAGAATCAAACTATATATTTAAAATTTTAATATATCCAAGTTTTTAATGAAAAATAGTAAAATGGTAAAAATAAACTTTTAAATTAAAATGGTAAAAATAAAATAATTATAAAAATATGAATTTAATTAAATGAAAATAGAGTTTTTAGTAGAATCAAACTATATACTAAAAAATTTTAATATATCCAATTTTTTAATGAAAATAGTAAAATGGTAAAAATAAACTTTCAAATTAAAATGGTAAAACTAAAATAATTATAATTAAATGAAAATAGAGTTTTTAGTAGAATCAAACTATATATTTAAAATTTTAATATATCCAAGTTTTTAATGAAAAATAGTAAAATGGTAAAAATAAACTTTTAAATTAAAATGGTAAAAATAAAATAATTATAAAAATATGAATTTAATTAAATGAAAATAGAGTTTTTAGTAGAATCAAACTATATATTAAATTTTTTTAATATATCCAAGTTTTTAATGAAAAATAGTAAAATGGTAAAAATGAAGTAATTATAAAGATATTAGATTTAACTAAATGAAAATAGAGTTTTAAGTAGAATAAAACTATAATAGTTTAAGTAATGACATTTTAGGAAATATATTCGAAAAATAAGGGTATAATCGTCGATTCAAAATTTTTACAAAACTCATACTTTTATATGTAGTATAAATAAATATATTATTTTTATCAGGCAAACTTTGTAAAAGTACAAATCTATTTTTATAGGTATATATATATATAACAAACAATAATAGTTGACCTGTGAATTACCTCAAAGACACCTTATTCTCTCACCACATTCATTTGGTTCACTATTTACATGTCCTTTTTTGTCTTTTTCAAGCTCGGTTTTATTTTGTAATTGATAAAACTCTTGAGGATAATTTAGACATTCTATTTATTTTTTGTCCCTAGGGCTTGGTAGATCCATAAGCACAATTATTTTATTATATCATATTTTATTCTATACATGGCTACCACGCTCCAATAATATTTAATGTAGAGCAAAAAGTTCCAATAATTAATGTAGAGCAAAAAGTTGTGGATATAAATATGTGGTCTAAAAATGACACATTAGATAGGTTTTAGACAATAAAATTAGACGGTACAAGTCGTACTATATATGATAAAGGTGATTAAAAATGTACAAACTTTTCTATCATACGTCATTATCAATATCTATATTTTCTCCTTTAATTCTACACTAGATATCTTACCCGCGTTTTGCAGCGGGAGTCTTTTTTTTTTTTAGAATTTAAACATAAAATTTGGCTTTTAAGTCCTTTATGAAAATCGTATATCAAATGAATATGAGGACCATTTGATAAATAATCCAAATAAGAAAATTATTTATTGATGAGACGAAACATAAAAATTTCCTCTCGAGTCTTTCATGAAACTCATCGATCAAATTCAAGTTCGGGTCCTTCATGAAAGTCGTAGGTCATGTAATAACCTTTTAACCGACACTTGAATAACTTCAAGCAGATATGCGGATAAAAAATTTTATGATATTAAATAGACCGACAATCGAACCAAATTTCGGAAGCATTTTTTAGAGCTGAAACATAAAAATTGACTTTTGAGACATTCATGAAAGTTGTAAATCATGAATTTACCTTTTAATGAACACCTAAATCACCTTAAATTGGACAAATAGAAAAAAAATAAAACAATTAAAAACGAAGCATTAAATCGAATAAGACCTAATAAGTAAATAATTAAATAACATAAAGGAGAAAAGTATGGGGATTTGATAAATAATCCAAAAAATTTGGCTACTGGTGGAGATTGAGACCCACTAAGGTTAACTTTTATCCAAAGTTTTGAAAATACCATTGGTTGCCAACCGAAATAACTAAAAAACCAACCATGGAATTAGCCAAAATCATGCTAAACAGTAAACCCCCAAACCCTACACATATAAGCTAAACCCTAAAATGACCCCAAAAACATACTAAACCCTAGGTGAGATAAATAAAAATTAATTAAACACCATATTTACCCTTGCCAATTTACATATGAAACACCATATTTACCTTTACAATTATATGAAATTACATCCAAACTAAGTTAAAATGACAAAAAAACCATATAAATAGTAACCCAAATCAATGTGGCGAGAGTCTATTAATTCTTTGAGAACATATAAAGCTTGAATTAAAACCACGAACCCTCAAAGGGGTCTTTGTAATTTGAAAACTTTTAGACATATATAACATGACATCTGAAAAACAGAGATGTTTGATATAAAAAAAATAACAGAGATGAAGGAAATAAATCTTTCAATATCTTATTTTAAAGCTAAAAAATGAGAGACAGTGAGACACCCATCGGCCTAAAATGGGCGCCTACTTTTATATAACTGTGTTCAGCAAAAAAGTTTGATATATAATGCAAAATTTGCTTTATGCAGTGATCATAGCTAGATGATAAGGTCTCTGCAAAAAAAATATAAGTCCTTTTGGTCTATGGAGAATCGGAAGATGATGAACTCCTTTTGACTAAAACAGGAGATTTGTCACTTTTACTAATAAAAATTCCAAGAAATGAAGAAAAAATAGAATATATTGCATGAATTAACTTGAAAAAGAAAAGAAAAAAGCTTTCTTCCATACTTCCATTGTTATTAAAAAGAACTATGACTTTACAAAACCAATAATTAGTAGTGGAGTTCTTCCACTTCTCTTTGATTACCAATAATTACGATCATGATCATTCCTTCCATTACTTTTCTCTAGTTTCTTTGATAATTGATCATCATCATCTTCTTCATTTTTGCATATCTACAACTTTTTTAAAATTTTTGTTTTAAATCCATTCCATTAATTCAATGCTTAAATTTGTTTTAGACTTCAGATGAAATATATACATACATTGGGAAACGTAAGGTGAAAATGGCCATTAATGGGAGAAAATTTGGGTGTGGAATTGCAGAAGAGCAGATCAGCTGGTCAATTTTGGAGGCCCTAATTGATTTAGAGCCATGCAATTGACGTGATGTTTTGCATATATAGTCATATCTCTTCGAATATTTTTTTGCCACTCCATCTCTTTGAATATTGAAACAAGCAAATGTACATTTTTTAAGGATATGGGCTAATAGTAATATATAGTACAATCAAAAAATAAAAAGATCCGAATAATCGATAAGTGATTGGTTGAAATTGCAAGCGACCTTATAAGGTTGGGGGGTATGTAAGTAGTTACAAGGTCTTCAGATTTTACTATAGAAACTTGTTTGGTTTAGCTAATAGTAATATATAGCACAATCAAAAATAAAAAGACCTGATTAATCGATAAGTGATTGGTTGAAATTGCAAGCGACCTTATAAGGGGGGGTATGTAAGTAGTTACAAGGTCTTCAACTTTACTATAGAAACTTGTTTGGTTTAGTTTGTTATATTTCGTTCGGATTTATACGGCCAAGCCAATAGCTAAAATATTGCAATTAATTCATCTTGTGAATTAAAATTGGAGTAGCTGCCAATGTACATATATATAAGCAAATATTCAATCACACCCTCGATCCAACCCCAATTTCCCCCTTGACTTAAATAAGTCTATTTCATTGATGAAGAATTGAATTGATGATCATCAAAATCATCCATCCATGGAAAAGCTTGATCGCATTTCATGAAAACCCCACACACTCATTGAGACATTTGAAAATGTTGAAAACGTCTAGTGAACATCAATCTTAATATTAAAAAGTTATATGTGTTGATATGCTTGGAAAGACTAAAAATCTTGTCGCAATTTGATCCCACCCATGACCTCCCTAAACCAATCCAAAAGAAGATGTTCCCTTCAAAATCATAAGGAAATAAACTTTGCAATCTTTTAGACTAACAAGATTTCCTTTCAAAGCATTATTAAGATTAGACCCAAGAAAAAATTTAAGAATTGAATCACAATTTGTCTGTTTCTAGGACGAATGATACCAAAATCATCAATTTGGGTAAAACATTTTTACATTTCATGTATTACTATTAACTTTACTTTTTTCTTTTTCTTTTCTTTCCTTTTCACCGACATTCCTTTTGCTATATATGAACGATAAGAAATGCCACACACACTGTTGGTGACTTATGACTGGTCGAGAGATTTTGTAATCATTGTATGGTGGAGACAAGAAAAACCTCTCAAAGCTATATTATCACCCTACATGTTAATCTCTTTTGTAGTTTTGTTGCTTTGTGGAACATTAAGAGCGCAAAACATGGGCTGATCATTTTGTAATTTTGCACATCATTATTAGTAATAGCATATAAAGAAGCCTAGGAAGACCATGATTAGTAGTCTTGTTGGTAAACGATTGAACTCTTAATTACAATTATAAATGTAACTATTAGGTTAAGTGTAACAAACCTTGATGTTTCATGAATAATGTATGAGTCTTGCAAATGTAATATATAGTACTGGAAGAATTTCTCTTCATTTATGGTCTAATGCACATTGACTTTGAATTAGTCAAAATATAACTACTGAATATTGAATAAAAACAACTCCCGATCATCCCACACTAAAGTTGATCTTAAATACTCATCAAGTAGTACCCAAACCAAAAAACTTCAATTCTTCATCAATCTAGCAGCATGCCTTTACTTGAATTAAGATTTTTTTTTTTTTTGGGTGAAGTGAATTAAGAGTTTTTAACAGATTCTGTGATTGTTGGTGATGATATTCTTTACTAATTTTACTTGGTATATATATATATTGGGCTATGATATATAGTAGGTAATAATATATGGGTTTATATATGATACACCGGCGGTGGAGTTTAGCAGACTACACAAGCGGGTCTTGAAGGATGATCATGTATCCCTTAGGGAC
>AWWV01010239.1:0-19108 GCA_001974805.1 Corchorus capsularis
AACATATATGGCGATTGGTCCCCTACAATAGAATTGACAGATATTATATTAATGGCTATTGTTCAAAAAGGCCCCTGAACTTATACAAAACGGCCAAATAAGCTCCTGAACTCTAATTGTAGCCAAATAAGCCCCTGAACTCTTTAAAAAGGCCAAATAAGCCCTTTTCTGATGGCTAAATGCTGAAATAAGGACTAAACATTTCAAGATTTTCTCAAATAAGGATCAAAATACACAATTCCAACAAATTAAAACACATAATTAATATTTTTTTACAAATTGGATACAATATAAGTTAATACTAGTGTGTGAGATATATATAAACTGAAAAACGTACGATAATTTTATATCATATTACGTTTAATGAATTTATTTTGATTAATAGTTTTTTATTTTTACTTAACACGATAATATCATTTTTCTATCAAATTTAACGTGTACGCATGAGAAACATTTGTTTTCATTTAAGAATTCTCTAATTTATAAAAATTTGTTAAGTATGTGTTTTAATTTGTTGGAATTGTGTATGTTGATCCTTATTTGAGAAAATCTTGAAACGTTTAGTCCTTATTTCAGCATTTAGCCATCAGAAAAGGGCTTATTTGGCCTTTTAAAGAGTTCAGGGGTTTATTTGGCTGCAATTAGAGTTCAGGGGCTTATTTGGCCGTTTTGTATAAGTTCAGGAGCCTTTTTGAGCAATAAACCACTCGAGTTTTGTTAGAGTTTAAATCATAATTATTGGAATTAAGAGTCAATCAAAAGCTATCCATAACGCTATAATAGTATTAACTTGGCTAGACAAGCATACATATAAATATGAAACTTTACAACATAACAAAGGTGAAAGAAGTAAATGAACAGAAAATATAGGGCTCCAGCCAAACCAAACCATGAGGTGACTCTTCACCAAGCCTACATCTTTTTAACTTTATATATATATTCCTTCCATAGACTGGGGGTGCCCCCCTCTCTAATCTCTATTTTTACACCTAATAATCATCATAATTTTTTTTAAAAAAATCTACTTTACAAAATACAGCTATAGCTATAGCTAAGTACATAACATCTTTGATAGTTCTGTGCAAAGTTGAAAACAAAAAAAGAGACAAAAACAAAATAGAAAAAGAAACTTGATTACTTGAGGTTGGTTGAATTAGTAAAGTTTCATACCTTTGCTTAAAAAAGGTTTAGAATTCTAATCTTACCAATTGTTATTACTGATAGGTGATCTGTAAGTAACACATTGGGACGGATCTTCTTTATGTCTTGGGGGTCTTGTTCCACCCAAAACTGGAAAATTTGTTCAATTATCCCCGTACATTTCTATATATTTCTATATAAATATATTGAAATTCTTAAATTGACCCCTCCTAAAATAATTTTATTTGAATTGATCCCCCAATACCACTTGTCAAGATCTGCCCCTGACAACGTAAACCCTCTATGAAACTTGTGGTATAGTTAGTCACTGAATTGGGATAGGTTCCCCTTACTTAAAACTTTTTTATTTAAAAAAAACTTAGATTAGGAACATTATAGGCTTGTTTATCAATTTTTTTCTAACAATCAAAGATGAAATTGACAACATCTGCAAATATATATTGTAAGCATGGCATCAGCCGGTCCACAACTGCAGAAAAATACAAGAAAATTTGACCCAAATCAAGTTCACCCTCTCGGCCTTTGTTTAACTAAGCCCAAACACCAAAGCCTAACCCAAAAATTTCCAATTTTTATTATTTTTTTAAAATTACAATATTAACCAAAAAAATTCGTATTGTGTTTGTGCTCCGGTCTACAGTCAAGTCAATATTTTTTAGAAATCAAAATAAACTTAATTTAAAAAAAATTAAAAATGTATAAATAAGAAACAATATTTCTGATTAAAATGTGATAGTAGTTCTAAAAGAAGTAGAAGCTGGAAAAATTGAAGCTTTTTTTAGTTTTGGAGTAGAAATTATTAAGTCAGGAGATGACGATCGACGACGGGAGTTCGGTGTACGTGGGAGGACTCCCCTACGACGCCACCGAATCTAACATCCGCCGTATCTTCAGTTCCTACGGCGACGTCATCGCCGTTAAGGTCTTCCTCTTTCCGTTGACTTCACCTCTATGCGTTTACTCTTTACTTGCATTTAGGTTTTCTCTGTTTCTTTCTTTCTTTCTTTAATTCTCAATTTTTGGAGCTTTTTCTATTTCTTTCTCTCTTCAAATAGTTTAGCAGCAAGATAGTTTCTTGAAAATATCTAGCTATTGACTAGGGGGAAATGCTATGATTTTATCCGCTGAATTTGATAATTTCTAGTACTGTGATTTTATTTATTTGGGGATTAATTTGGGATTACTGGATAAAGTTTATTTCTGAGGAAATTGATGTCTGTTATTTGCTCTGAGTTTTGTTAGCTTCGGCTAGGCAGTAAGGGTTTTCTGAAAGACCAAAGCTTTTCCATGTGTTTGGCTTGCAGATTGTTAATGATCAAACAACCAGAGGAAAATGCTATGGCTTTGTTACTTTTAGAAATCCTCGTTCGGTATATGATGCCATCGATGATATGGATGGCAGGGTATGTATTACTTTCTTGGTGCCATGGTGCATGCTATCAGTTCAATCTTCCTTATTTTATAAGCTTTTTATGAATTTATATGTTGAGATTGTTATTAGAAAATTGGTGGTCGAGTTGTGAGAGTGAATGAAGTGAACACCAGAGCGGGCAGATCAAGTTTCACTCGGGACCGCCCTCGGCTGAGTGGATGGGATAGGCGGCAGGATAGAGACAGAGATCATGATCATGATCGTGGTCGGGAACGGGAACGGTATTGGGATCCATATAGTGATAGGTCCGCCGAGCATGATCGGTTGCGGGACCATGATGCTGGAACAGAGAGAGGATACAAACATCTTGGTCATGATAGGGCTGAGGATTATTCATTGGATAGAGTTTATGACAGAGACATGGAGGATAATTTGCAAGGAGAAAGCAGGGACCAAACTCAGGACTGGGAGAGGGGTCACGAGCAGAATTTGGATCAAATTAGGGAGATTGATGGAACCAATGGGTATCATGGAAGTGTTGATATGGACAACGAGCAACACTTCAGGAGATGGAATGGGTAACATACTGAGATCCCCTTCTCTCCCTACCCTTCTTTGAAAAAAAATAAATAAATTTTTCAATTGGAAGCTGCCAATGATTTATACACACACACACACACACAAGCGCGCGCACACACACACACACAAGCACACTCTAGCTTCTTCTTTACAGTCTGTTGAGAAATAGAGTTCTTAAGTACCTTGATTGGATTTTACGGTACTTCTGTGCATGAATGGCTGCAATATAAGTCCCTTTTAGTATTTTTATGTAGATGGCTTTCAGGCTGAGATCTTCACATTCACTTGTAACATGTTGATCTGTTCATTTTATGTGCCTTCTTGACCTTGTTGTGGTACAAGCTGAGTTGCATCATTCTTCTTCAGATGAATCACGTCAGTTTTAGCAGAGGCTTGAGTTTTATTTCTCTGGTTTTTCTTTTAAGAATTGTTCTACATTAATTTTCTTTGCAGCTCCATAAACAATGATCAACATAGTAGAGGGCCGTCATCAGATTCAAGTGATGACTACCGTTCGGTAATCTCTACTGTAATGAATTTGTGATACAAATTATGTAACCTTGATGTCTTTTTTTCCTCTAAAAATTTTGCTCTATTTGCAGATGAAATTGGAGCTGGAATTATCTATTAAAAACCAGGAAGGACTCAACAATTCGGTTTGTTACCTCTTAATTTTTTTTTTTTCCATTTTCCAAAACATTTAGCGTAGCTGATGGATACTATAGCATTTTTAGGAAGTCTTATGTGTTTGGTAGCCATTATACTTTGAGACTTATAGTGTTCTTCCATACTCTTGCACTTGCACTAATACGGCAATTGCTAGAGTGAAAATATCACTTTTACAGAGTTTTTACATCAGGCCTTATTCCCCCACCCCTCGTTTTGCACAGATATGTAGCGGTAGGAAAGTAAAAGTTATGTTTTCTTCCTTATCAGATTCCGCTTAAGGAAAGGAGCTTAAAAGAGGAAGAACAACGTGTTCTGAATTTACAGAAAAAATCTAAGGTGCCTTTATCAGATTACTTGTCGTTTCAGTTTATTAGGTTTGGTTCATTCTGTCACTAAGGATTTGATAAATTCATACAGACCCTGGAGGATGCCTTGATTGCTGCTAAGAAGCTCTCCTCAAAGCGCAAAATGCAGTTAACCAAGGTATCTTGTGAGATACCCTGTTGTAATATGGTTGAAGTTAATTTTGAACTTTTTCCTTTTGGTTAAAAAAATTTATCTTTCAATGAATGACCTGCAGCTGAAAAAATGTTTTCGGCAAGTAAAGGAGTGTAGGGAAAAACTTAAAAGCTGTGAAGAAGAACTTCAGGTCGGACTACTCATCTTTTTTATCATAATTTGCATGCTAATTTGATTTGAATGGTTGTGGCAGTATAGTTGAGCAATGAGCATGTAATTCAATATTATTGTTTGTATTATGTGTCAATTTTTTTGTTTGGTCACCTTGCTAAATTTCTAAGATGAATAGTGCCTTACACCATCAATGGATACTTGCTTTAAACTACTGCTTATACCTTCATACCCTGAGGAGCTTTCCTGGCTGAAATAGATACTAGTTAAGGTTATGATTCTTTTGAAGGTAGCTCAGTAGTTAGTTGAAGTTGTGAGGAGCAAGATTAGCGGGATTAACGTCTCAAGTACCTGAGGAGCTTTGTTGAAAGCACCTTTACTTACATAATCATTCAAGAAAGAAACAATAGCATTCATGATACTTACTCTAATATCTTCCCTTGCAGTCCCTCGTTGATTCACCAATGTCAGAGATTGAAGATGATGTTACCGTACATCAAATGATAAAAGAGTGAATAGATGTGGCCGTACAGGGTAGCATTTGGGCAAATGGCATTTTGTCTTTTGGTCTTGGAAGTTTTAAGTAATCCTCTGATGTGTCATTTGGTTAATGCTGCTTCACATTTTGATTGGTTACTTACACCTATATGATATTGATTGGTTACTTACACCTATATGAAATAGAGCAGCAGGAGATTAGAGTATTAAACTAGCTTTCTAGCGTTTTTACTGATACTTCAGAGATATGTAGATAGATCAAATTAAGTATTCGGTCAAATTATGTCTTTAGTACTTGTACTCAAGGAAATTTTCAAATTTAGCCCGTCTAAAACAATTTGTATAATCAAGTCCTTGTATAAGTTGTATTATAAAGATTTGTTAAGTATGTTTTATCAGCTTTGCTTCTAGGTTGAAATCGGATCTGGGTTTGTTTCAACTTTCAACTCTCATATATGAATGTTAACCTTTTCTTTTTGTCAAGTTGGGTTCCTTATATTTCCATCTCCATTTTAGTGGGCTGCGGGCCTTTGGCCCAATTTTCACCAAAGCAACCCAAAAAGATGAGTGCTTTCCACCAAGTCTAGGCCTCCTGCAATTTGCCCTTTGGTCTTGATAGAAAAAAGAGGCTGGAAGAATTAGTAGTTAAGCCTTTAATGAAACAGAAAGGGAACTTAGGGAAGGATCAAGAAAGTTGATTTATCTTCACTGCCATCTTTGCCTTAAACCCAAGCAATTAAATTGTATTATAATTGTGATTTGGTCAAAAAATTAAAGGTACTGTTCAGATTAAACAAGAGAAAAAGGCAATGAAGAAAGAGCTACTTGCCTGCTCATGTATATTCAACAAAGTTCCTTGGGTACTGGCTAGGTGTAAAGGAATTTGATGACACTCACTTTCGGTGCCTCTTTTTCTTAAATCAAAATTTGGGTTCCTTAATCTTAGGGACATATTTAGCTTATCTTAACTCATTTTTTAAGCTCTAAATAATACCCATTTTCCACCCACTCTTTTATATACTCATTAGATTAGAGTATGTTTCTTTGATGATTTGTATATCGGGACTCGAACCCTTGCCCTTTAAGTCCAAATGCATCCACCTGAGCAAGGGGAGGGGAGAATCGGTAATTAGAGTCTATTTCGAATTCGAGCAATTGAACTCCATAACGATTTTACACAACATAAAACAATTTCATTTTTTTTTGTATTTGAGGTTATTAGGGATTAAATTCTAATTACTGGAACTAAAATTTCAGAATTGTACCATAAAAACATGCCTAATGGCTAGAACAACTTCATTTTTGTTGACTTAGGAATGGATATTTGTATTTAAACCATACTTTTTATTTTGTAGCCAAGTAAATAATAACGTTTCTAAAGAAGCATTGAAATTTTTTTTCATGTTGCAAGGCACCAAGAACTTGCCTCCTCCTATATTAGCCTTGTTGACGGCGGGGATTATCAGAAAAGGAAAAGGGCAAATCGGTCATAAACGAAAAAGTGAAAAATCAACAGAAAACGCCAAAGACAAATAATCCAATGTTTCAATTTTCATCTTTTTCTCGAATAAGAAGCATAGAAGGAAAGAAAACAACTGATCAAAACAAACACTCACTTTTTCCCCTTTATGCCCTTTTTATCCTCTCTTCATATTTGCCATAAAAATCTTGTAGAATTTTGACCGTAATTAATCTTAATTAATAATTAGCTTATGATTATGTAAGAAAATTACATGGGAGTCCCTAAACCCTAACCCTAATTCTATAACTCTTCTCATTTTTAACTCTTGCTAGAATTTGAGAGTGATCTCACTGCCGTTGCTTTCTTCACCTTCTTCTCTCAACGCAGCCAACCCTTTTCCTCCACCGCCGCCGTTATCACCGCTCTCACCTTTCCAGCTGCTACTCTCGGACTTGCCATCTTCAATGCTCTCGGAGCGGTCACCGGCTCCCCTGACGTCGGATTCCGGTGAGGCGCTATGGGCTTGTGAGTTGGCCTTGTACATGTGGAGTTGGTGGTGGAGAGTGTGGTGGTGCAACTGGGGTGGCGGCGGAGCTGGCGTTGCAGCCGCTGCAGTGTAGAATTCTTGTGGCACAGGTGATGCACAGAAGTGAGGTGGTGCATGGGGAGCAGCAGGGTGGTGAGTGCCATAAAGTGTTGGGCCGCCAGTATGGGCGGCTGCTGCGGCGGTGGCGTACTCCGGTGGAACCCATATTCCACCTAGAACTACAAGCTGCGGCGTTGGGGCTCCTGCTGCTTGTGGACTTGGGCTCGGTCTTCTTGTATGAAGCCTATATTTCTAAATCAACCAAAAAAAAAAAAGATTATCAGACATTGTGCAGTTAGAGTTTAGTGTTTTGTCAGGTTTAGTACAAAAGCTTTTTTCTTGCATGCTTTGCATGTCTGAACTCTGAACTGAGAGAAAAAAGAGAGAGAGTTTTACCTGGAGATGGCTTTTTACTTCATCATTGGTCAAACCTTCAACCTTCATCAACTCTCTGATCTGTTTTGGCGTGGCAACTGCAACCATTAAATCATCAAAAATATTTCATATCAGAAAAATCAAATGATCTTGATAATGATAGCTTGACCAAATAATTAATGATAAAAAGAAAGAAAGAAAAAGAAATTAAATAAAAATGAATTTTTACATACCTTGGGAACCACCAAGCATTTGAAGAGCATTAACAAATCTCCTATGCAAATCAGGTGACCAGCAGCGTCTAGCCTTCCTATGAGGCTGATTAGTATTTGTATTATTATTATTAGTATTAGAATTATTTGTTGTTTGCGCATCACTTGTGTTGTTGTTACCATTTCCTTTCCCTCCTTGTCGATCAATAACAATTCCACCATTATTGCCAACTTTATTACCATTGTTGTCTCTCCTTTGACAAGACAACCCATTTTCAGTCTCGGAACATAATTTCTTGTCTTGATGAATATCCATATCTTTGTTGGCAGAAGCAAGGGCTAAATCAGGAAGAGCCTGTAAAGCCGAAGAAGAATTAGGGCATGATGAGTTTGATGATGATCTGTCTTTTGAGAATGGAAGGAAAGCTCCTCCATTTCTCTGCTTTGTATCTAAAGCTAATTTGGGACTAACATTGAAACCAATATCATGAGTTTCCTTAGGGGAAGTAATTGGTACTTGTGGTTTGGTCTCATTTCCTGCTTGGCTCCATAGTTGGGCACTTGTCATCCAATTTGCTTTATCAGATATGTTTTGTCCTCCTCCCTTGTCTGAATTCTGATCCGAGCTTGAGTTTTTGAGTGGTATGAATTCTTCAAGAACTGGCCTAATTGATCCTTGATTTGCTCTATATGCTTGTAATTGCTGCCTTGAAGACTCCACAGCTAAACCAAAAAAGAAAATATGGAAAATCAAAATTCAAATTAGTGTTAATAATATAAATTAAAATCCTTTTCACTTTAGTCCTTTAGGAAAAAAAAATGTATAGATGTCTCGGGCCCCTTTGAATTCAAAGATATGTAATTATAAACTAGAAATAGAAAGCTATAACTCTAACTTCTATAAATCAAAAAGATCATCCTAGTAAAAAGAAAAAGGTTTGGAAGCTAATTAACACATCAGCCCCATTAAAAAGAACATGATGAATAATTGAATATCCACCAATTAATAGCTAGGAAAATAATTTCTTTATAGTCATTTGGATCTTCAAGTATTGATTTTTGAATAAACCCTTTTCTGTTAACTATCAAATGAATCCAGAAACAGAAAAAAAACAAAGAAATTAAAATGATGATCATAATATAGTTCATATATATATATATATATATATACGTACCATTGGTGAGAAGTTGCATGCAAAGAGGAAGCTCACGCTTGAAAGCATCAATCTTGAGACGTTCTTCTTCAAGACGAGAAAGGAATTCTTCAAGCTTCTGGGTTTGATCAATTTGCTGATTTTCTCCAAAAGATTTCAGTAACATAGAGTAACTGTGGGGTTTGCAGTCAAGGGTTAGTTCAGAAGGCGATGCCATATCTTTCAAGCTTTGGTTTTTGGATGTATAATAATTATTACAGAGACAGCTCCAAGAACTGAAGTTATGTTTCTTTTTCTATCAGCAAAAGTTGATGTTTGGAACAATCTCAGAACTCATGCTATAATAATAACCTGTTTTGTCGTTGGTGGTTTGGATTTGGCTTTGGGGTTTTGTTTTTTCTAGGTTTTGAGTTCAAAGAAAGAAGAATTGGAGAGAAATGAAAAAGGGAAGAGCTAGATGTTGTTTGTGAACACAAGGAGGATTCGAGGGGAGGGATCGGTCTCTTTTAGGGGTGAGTTAAAGAGGGAATAAAGTTGGGGTTTTTAGAGAGAGAAAAAAAGAAAAAGCTAAAAAAAAAAAAGCAGAGGGGAAATGGTAACTTCTTGCAAAGAACAAAAGGGGAAGAAAAAAAAAGCTTTAGAGAGAGAAGGAATCAACATATGGGTTTTCTGACAGCAGAGGGGTCATGTGCTAAGTCTGTGTGTACGAAATTCAAAAATCACCAATGCAAAAGATGATTCTTCTTCTTACTACTATTCTTTTTTGATTAATTTTCTTTTTGGGAAGGTTACTTTTGATTGTGTTAATATAGGAATTGTATTTTTTTAAAACCTTAATTTGATTCTTCACTTCTTTCCTATGCTTTTTATTATTTAATATCAAAGCTTCATTTTAACGGTTGTAGGCTTTCTAAAAACCTCTCACTTTGCTTTATAAAATTCAATTTTAACCATTTTATATGAATCTAATAGTATTGTTTTCTTTTGCAATATGGTTAGAACTTAGAACAATGTTTTATAAAGGGGGGAGCCTATAAATGAAGTAAAGATATGGCAATTGAAGGTCAAAAGATATTCTTGGGGGATAATGCTAAATGCCTAATGCTATCAATATTTGGTATACACTCCAATTAGGATATCCATCCACAAACACAATATTAATTACTAATTATTTATTTAGATTAACCAAAAAAATTTCACCAATCATTGAATAGGACCGTTCGATGATTGACATGTGTATAACAAGAATGTAATTAAGGGTATGATCATGATCCTTACCTAATTAACAATTCTTATCTTTCTTTTTGGTTAGAAAAAAATAATAGAAATGATTCTACCATGATTAATTAATTGAAAAAGGGTTGTAAAGGAGCATATACCATGCATGAAAGAAAGAAAAATATATATATTTTTAAAAGATAATAGTAGTATATATAGAAATTTATAAATACCCATGCCATGCATATTGGAGAGAGAGAAAGGACATATTCATAAGGGGGTGTTTAGTATCAATCCACCAATGCAACTTTCTTTATGGTTTCAAAAGTTGCATAATTGCCCTAAAATTGAGTGCAAATTCAAAGAGAGATGAGTGAGAAAGAGAGAATATCTAATCTAAAAATGAAACATTCATCACAAAAGAATATAATATTTGCCTCTAAGGAAGGAATATCTTAGTTCCAATTCTACGACTCTAAATTAAGGGAACACAACCCACAAAGCTTAAAGGCAAAAATCCCATCCCAAAAGAATGATAAAGGAGCTTAAGAGCCGGGAATCTTCTTCTGCGCTACTTAACTTTAATGAAGTGGCTAGGAAGGTAAGAAGATTCTCTCCCATTTTTACAACATTTCTTCTCTCCCCTTCTAAACATTTTTGGATCATATTCATTCATATATCCGAAATGCATGCTTATAAATTTAGTCATATCCGAATCCGGATCCGGAAACCGGGTAATTTAATTTGGACCTATCTCCCTTATATAAAATATCAATATGGCCAGCCGATTGATATTAATTATGATATGATGTTATGAAATGAGTTGAAGTAATTCCTCAGCTAGTGAATGTATATATTCAGAGGACTCTATTGCGCTTATCTATGCGTTTGCTTAATATATTCCTTACTCCTAATTAGTAACATGGATGACCACACACCAACCCACAAAAATTTGAAAATAAGTGGAGAATTCCAAGTCTTTTTGGATTGATCACTTATTGGGATAATTTTATGCTGTCTGTGACCCATACATGCATAAACCCTGCTTGGTTCGTTTCCTCTATACTTTTCTTGGCAGCATTTGTAACAGTTCACCAACTTCCGTGCGTCTATCTAAAGGGGAAAAGATAATTAACTAAAAAATGGGTAAAGAGGCCATTAGACAATAGCCCAAAGAGGCTATGTAACTTAATTTGAGTTATAAACAAATGGAACCCAACTTTCCTCATCGTCTATTAATTAATCATAATTAGTGCTGACTGATCAATCACCAACAGTACTACAAGTAACCTGTTGATATAATGTTGGACTCTTAAATTTCAGTACCATTTAACAATATTTGAAGAAGAAAAGAATATATAGTACAATGCAAGGCCATATATATCCATAATCCATATATAGCACATAAACTAGCTAGTGAAATTAATTAAGATATGGGTAATTAAAAAGCATGCAATGCAATGCATGGGATACCATGCAAAGTTGAAAAAAGAAGATACTATATGTCCTGCGTGCATGGCATGGGGAAATGATATATGTGGGTCTCTAAATTTAAGGAAGAGATAACGAAAAGGAAACGGGTAAAGATGAATTAAAACTGTGAAGAAGAGAAATTGAGAAATGCCTTTTCCATCAAAGTAAAAGGCAAAGTTTATAAGAGAGAGTGCATCGAATTCCCTTAGCAGCCAAAGATAGAAGGAAAGAAAAGAAAGAAAAAGAAAGTGGCAATAATGATGGTTGGTCTCTTTCTTTCTAAAAATCTAAATCTAAATCTCAGAAACAAAACAAAAACCCAGTCTTCTCGTACAAGACTTCCAACTTATGCCTTTTTCTTCTGCATAGATTCTCTTCTTCTTCTTCTTCGAAAGAGAGAGAGTGTGTAACAGAAAGCAAAGGCTCTAACTAAAGAAAGCAGATTCTCCTCGTGACACGTGTCTCTGATATTCCCCCATATCCTACTTCTGAATATCCCTTTTGTCTGGTCTTAATTTATGTTGGCCTCGAATATTCCTCCCACTTCTCCTTTCCTTTACTTTTTTTTTCTCTTCTTCCTCATTTTTGCTTTTATTCCCTTTTTCTTTTCTACTGCTACTATTTATATTTTATTCATTTTAATAATAACATCCTACACCCTAGTTGTAATTTTCAATTTTCTTTGAAAAGAAGAGCTAAAGCTTAAAATAACACAATGGGAATTGCGTGTTTAATTTATTTAACAATTTCTAATAATTAATGAAAGATAGTTCAATTAATTTTTCACTTCAAAACTTTTTGGACTTACAAATTACTTTGAAAATTGCAGTTAGAATCAAGGTGTTCGAATCCTTATTGTTATCTTTACTAATTAATTTAGTTGATGCATTGGAATTTTGTTATCTTGATTGGGTTTTCCTTGGTCTAGTACATGTAGCTTTTCTTTATAAAGAAAAAGAGAAATTCGTCTGCAATCCAATTTCAAACATATATATAGCTGAATTCTTCTAGGGAAAAGGGAGCATTTGGATATATATTTGGATTATGTGTCGTTTACTAATTGGTGATCTATTTTTTTTCCAATCAAATTTGCCATTTGTTGAACACAATTGCATTTGCGGCTATTCCCCTTTTTATTTCATCCTCATGACTCTAATGTTATACTAATAAATATACTTGTTTATATCTCAATTTACAATTGAGGGTAAATTGGTCTTTGCATATAATAGATCAAGATGAGTGGTAAGGATTTGATCAAAAATCCTGATGAAACTTAGTTTCTGCACCACCCTGATTCTATCAGAATTAGGAGAAAATCTTGCAATTAATGAATAAAGGCCAAATTGATAATTAAATTAATTAATAATAATTATTTTTGGAATAATTATTATTAATTACTCCCTATATGCCGCCCCTACCTATAGGGATGTGGTATGATATGCCTCAAGGGTGCAGCTTCCTTAGGTACAGCAACCTGATATCTTAGGCAGAGAGTAAGGAAGGGAGTTGTATGCTACCTGACCATGCAGGTGGGAGGAATATCATGGAATAAAATAATCTAAATCTTTCCCAATACCCAGGGAAGGCCACCCTAGTCATAGGATGTGGTCTCCTCATCCCTTGCACTGAGGAGGCAGGAAGCAAGAGAGTATCAGCAAGAGAAACACTTACTGAACTAAGGGAGGCATGAGATATTATCACTCATATCTCTTATACGTGATCACCCTAGTACAGTGATCAGGCCGCCCAGCTAGTAGTACTCCCCCGGGAGGCAAACTTGCATTTTGTTCATTTAAGGACAAAAAGGAAAGATCAAGCATTAGAGCTAGCTAGGGGGTGCGACTCCAAAAAGGGGTTTCACTATGATGTTCCTTAATACATGTAGGTAATTTTGGTGAAATTTCATCTCAAACAGACTTAGTATGAAAAACTTATGCTAGTTTTTCAGTTAAGGACAATTTAGGGAGTCAAACCAACTTCTCTATGCTAGAGAGTTCGGTTTTACTTAGAATTTTTTCCATAGCTTTATGGAGATAATCTAAGTATACTGGTGGAAAATCAGCCTTATTGGACTTAGAATGAAAAACTTATGCTAGTTTTTCATTTAAGGACAACTCAGGGAGAGAAACCTAGTTCACCATCAAGGGGATCACGGTTTTACTTGGGATTTTTTTCATAGTCTCATGGAAATATTCTAAGTCCCTTGGAAAATTTTCAGCTCATTCAGACTTAGAATGAAAAACTTATGCTAGTTTTTCATTTAAGGACAGTTTGAGGTGATAAGTCCAGTTTACTATGAAGGAAGACTCAGATCAAGCCAAGATTTTAACCATAGTCTATGGCTGATATACGAACCCTACTGGTGAATTTTGATCTTGATCCAAGTTCGTTTGCAACTTTTACACTCTTTTCAGTTAAGGACACAGTGGCTTTGTCACCCCGGTTTAGCCATAGTTCTTAGTGAAAGGGTATTTTCGTGATTGGAAGAGCTAAATATGGCTAAGTATGAGTGATTTCGTAGCCAAGGTATCATACTTCAATGCCTAGGGTCACCTCTCAGCCAATTTAGTAGTTTTAGCTCATAGGAGGCAACAAGGATTACACCTGATACAACAGATGCAGCTTATCACCTCATGATACCTAAGTGCCTCATCAACCTTGTTGAGTCAACAGCCGAGCAAAAGAAAAGTAGTTCTGCTAACCGTAATGGCTCTATCCCTTTCTGAACCTTGGGGTTGTTTCAGGAAAAGTTTGTAACTACCTGGGTACCATGAGAGGGAAGTCGCATATCACACCATGAGGGACGCCTCACCCATCCTTCCTTTCCTCTCCTCATCCTCCTATCACCTGCTGCAGCAATCAGAAGGAGAAGGAAGCTTCACTGCAACTTCTTGGAAGTTTCCTCCGACCAATCAGAAGAGTTCGACTTCCTCAGCAAGTAAAGCCCACCAGATCTCAAGGCCCATGCCGCCCCCTATATAAAGGAACCAGTTCCAGAGGTTCAAATCAAGTCCTGCACTTCACAAACTTGCTCCGCCCAAAAACCCAAGTTCCGTGCTTATTTTCTCTCTGGTTTCGCGCCTTTTTACTCTTGTTCATCACGAGTTCTTACTCGTTCTTTAAAATTCTCTTGTTCAATCTCGTCTACTGACGTTAAAACACAAATCTCTTGTTTATTTTATAAAAGACGGCAATCAAATTGTCCTTTTCCCCCCTGTTTCTTGTTATCTCTTTTTTGGAAGTCAATCCAGTGGATCGATGATTTATAAAATGCTTCAGTGTGACTTTGATCCAGTCCCCACAAATCGCGCTGATCTCTTTTTCTTTTAACCTAGTTGTTCTCTTTGTCAATTTCAGCAAATTGACTGGCACACCCCTATGTTATCATTAATTAGTTTTCGCAGAAACTCTTCCAAGAGATTTTTGGCGCAACAATACTAGATATCATCCCCGCGTATTCGCGTCGGGTTTTTCGATTTTTGATTGGAACTAAATAATTTTAATTGGGAGGAAATATGGTTAGAATTTTAATATTTATTCAAATAATTATCTATCTAGTGAAAAGAGAAAATGGAGTTTTACTTTGATTATAATTAAATGTTCTAAATATTATTTATAAATAATTCTAAACATATAATAGTATATATTGAGATTTCTCCCAACCAATCAATTTTGGACAAATGTCAGCAGGAGAAGAGTCAAATACTAAGCATACAACAGTTTAAGATAACTTTAATAGTAAGATATAAATTTCTTCTCTTAATATTTTTCTTTTCAACTTAGATATCGATCTTACGTTCCCCCCCCAAAAAAAAGACTATATATGCCACTAATATAATATCGGTCTAATTTGTTTTTGAAGTGATGATACCAAATATAGCAAAAGCTTAATTAATTATGATTAGGATGAAAATGGAACATTAGTAGTAAAGTTGGGAGGTGTTTTAATTAATTTGTATTCCAATAATGGCATATATTTATAAGTTTATAGAAAGAGCTAAAGGTATGGTGGCTTTTGATGATCAGATAAATATATATACATGCATTGGTTGTTAGGGTTGGGAATGGGAGGCTCACATGGGTTTTATGGTTTATGTTCATAATATTGGGGCAAAAGTGTATCTGCAAACAGCCTATCCACTGCTTTTTAGTAGCCTTATGAGGACTAAACAAAGGACCACTTTTTCTTTCCTTTTTTTTTTTTTTGGTAATTTTCCTTTTTATTAATTAGGGGGGTTTTGCCATATAGTACTAGGCCAAGTGTCCTAATGTTAATGCAAATTTGGAATTGGATCCAAAGCTTATACGTAAAATAATTATATAATTTTAAATCAAGATGGCTAATTATAAGGTATATATGGTTTATAGAACCTTACCTTTAGATAGAATTAAAGGGGAAAGGCTATAATTAAGGTATATATATGGTTTAAATTAAAAAGGGCTAATTAATTAATCAATGTGATAACATTTCTTCTTCTTACTTGCATTCTTGATTGTTCGGTACCAAAAAAAAAAGCATTCTTGATTGTTCTCTTCAAATATTTACTCAATAACATCATTTTTGTCATCCATTTTTTTTTATTTTTTTTGAAAGGCTAGGTTATAGTTTTATTGAAAATAGATCATAAAGGTCCAGAACATAAAAAAAAACTACAACAATAACAACCAGCAAAAACAGAACCATTGCAAACCTTACTCACATCAAAAGTAAATTGACATTAGACATGATTAATTAATGTATAAAGTTTAATAAGTTAAGTAAGTAATCTCATCAAATAGAGAATAAAGATATATTGAAAGAAGATTAAATGACCAGAAAAAAAAAAAGAAGCAAACATATGCACATAGTGCGCTTTTAGAGAGCGAGGGTTTTAGATACTTAGAATAATATATGATGAAGAAAGTTTGTCAAACGAAGATAAGAAATATAAGATTCTATTCTTTTGATTCAATTATATACCAAAAACTTCAATTCATTATCACTAAAAAATTGTCAGAATTCAAAGTTCCCAATTCAACTTGGGTTCAAGAAGAAGCATTAATTAAAATATATATAAAAAAAAAGCTTTACAAACACCTTTTAATATTGCATGAAATATTCTTATAAGCTTTGCGGAAAGCAAATGATGTATACATTTACGGGTTGTAAGGTTTCTCTCCTTGAGATTGGAATCAACAAATAAAACTGATTAGAAACTGATTGTTCTACTAAATTCCCTAAAATTTATCATTTAGGATAGATTCGTTCATTGTTTTTCGCTTTAGCATCGGAATTTTTGATTTGATTTATTTCCATTGATAATTGCTAGCCTATTGCTTGCTTGCTTGCTAGCTGTATGGACTTCGCATTATTTGGATGCTTCTTGCTTATCTTAATGTAAAAGCTTGTTCTTTTTCTTTGATTCAGTTACCATGCATGCTTTTAGATGTTCAGAGGTAGGATATATAATATATACCATGCTTTTAAATGTTCAGAGGTAGGATAACACTTGAAAAAGGGTATGATTAAGAAAAGGAAGGAAAAAAAAATCTATTGCATAATGTGAATAATATACACATACATACATATATGCACATGCATAAACTTTAATAATTTTTCTTAGGTCACTTGAACTCCTTTTTGTTCGAAAGCGTACTTTTATATATGCTTAAGGGGTATCAAGCTCCTTCCAGTACTTAACCCAATTAATATAATTAACTTGTAAATTTCATTATATATATATACTCCCTCCGTCCCAAATTATCTGACTTTTTTGGGTCAAACTAATTTTACTTTTGACCTTTGATTACAAAAAATGTATACACAATCAAATATTCAAAAAATATGTTTTGAAAAGTTTAAGACTTAACTTAATCAAAACATAATTTTTAAAAATTTAATTCTATATAATTTTTTTATTATTAAGGGTCAAAGTTAGGATTACTTTGACCCAAAAGGGTCAGATAATTTGTGACAGAGGGAGTAGCTTTTACCTACCAAAGTATTTGTTCCCAAATATGTATGTACATAAATGGAATTGGATCCAACTTAGAAAATGGAAAAATAAATTAAAATCACACATAATTTGATCATCAAAATTCATGAGAAATTATTAATAAACCATACACGTCAACCATGAGACCAACCAAATAAAATTGTGCCACATCAAATCAATTCCTAAAATTTAGTCACAGTTTTAGTACAAGGTTTAGGTCCTTTCAAAATAAAGGGTATGTAAAGGTTAAGTCCACAAAATAAAGATTTAATTGGGTTGGTATTTTAAAAAAATCTCTGAGTTGTTACTATATTAATGGTTGGTTCCATGAATGATGTGGTGGGTCAATTCCACCTAATAATTTCTCAAATTTCATTCAAATTTGTATAATGGCCATATATAGACTCATATCGTTAATAATTAATTCCCTAAATATATGCTATATATTATGATACATATATATGTATAGGTGATTGCATCCATGACATACTTATATATATATATATATATATATATAGGTTGAACAATTAAAGATTTTTTTTTCTTTTTTGACATAAATAATTTCCCTAACAATCATTTTCATGATGAACTATATATATATTAAAGAGTAGTTTGACCAAAGAGAGAATATAGAATGCAAATATATATTTATGTGTAAAATTACAAATAGCATCTGAATTTAGTAAGTGGAGAATGGAATTAGAATATCTTTGGTCGGCCTTAACAAAAAGATGAGTAGGAAAGAAAGGTAGGAATTGAATTAATTAGAGTGTCAATGAAGACAGGAATTTAGTTTTTGGCAATAATTAATATTTTTGACCTATTGTTGTCATAAGTGTCAACAGAAAGTACACTATCAATTATAAAATCAATATTCCATACCTAAAAAATGTGTCACCTCGTAGTTGAATGGTGCTTTTTGCATGTATTAATACAAAAATTATCTTATACTATATATATATATATATATATATGTAGATGCAATCATATTCAGCATAACTTTAATATTCTTATCTCATCAAATTAGAATTTCCAGTCAATTAAAGCTTCCCTAGGTTATACCTAGTTTCTTCTTGGTGTGATCGATCTTTTCTACCAACTTAAGCAATTAGATAAGTTTACACTTGTTTGAGAAAAGCCTATATATACTTGACCAATTTGGTGAAATTTGTGAAACAGCTAAACAAGGAATTTGATCCAATTTGGTGAAATTTTCACACTTGATTGGATTTGCAAACTAATTAATCAAGTTGCTCTCAATTGATTCGTGAGAAGGGTCCAATCTGATATATTTGGTCCAATAAAATAGTTGAGCGTCGATTATTTAGGATTCTAATTAACACCCTTTCTTTTAGTAAAAACGTCAACACCCTCTCTCATCGATATAGAAGCTTGTCGAAACGGGGTTATGTGCAACGGGCATTGATTAGACGAACAACAGGCGAAGAAGTGACTTTGATATATCATGTCATAAATTAAATCTTTCTTTTTTTTTTTTTTGGATAAATATGTATTCATTTATCCGGTAGCAGGAAAAAGAACGGGGGTTGCTAAATACCGCACTAGTTTTGCTAAATACCGTCCCATTTTTTACACTTTTGCCCTTTACCCTTTGCACTTTTTACACTTTTACACTGAACCTTCCCACTAGGACGGCTCAGCCACGGCAGAGCCTCCACACTGGGGCGGCTTCACCATGGGCAGGCCGCCCCACTGGGGCGGTTTCGCCACGGCAGGCCGCCCC
>AWWV01010240.1:0-18843 GCA_001974805.1 Corchorus capsularis
AGATTATATTAATCATAATTGAGAAGTACCCACCAATAATAATCCAAATTAAACCTTGAAAACACCTGGAAAATTGCAGATTGCAGCCAACCAAAAGTGGGAGGGAAAAATGATTAATAATCTTTTTTATCAGCAAGTTATATTATAGTCAAAAGTCAAAACGAGCAAGTTATATATATGTTTAAAAAATGGCTCGGTTTCTTTCTTACCAAAGCACATGTACATAGTCAACTAAGCTGTTTAGATTAAGAACTAAACCTGTCTTTTGTCTCCGTTAAAATTGGCACCATTGATGATAACACAATCTGTTTATACATATTTAAACCCTTGAGATATCTATTCCTTGATTTCAATCTTTCAAAATCTATTTGTTTAACACTTCGATGATAATTTGTCTGTACCATTCACAGCAAAAAATAAAAGACCCATTGTTTAATTCTTGGAATCCAAGAACTCAAGGTTTGATTGGCATGTGGCCTTACCATTGACTCTTGAATTATATATGCTTTCTTTTCATTATCCAAATCCAAAGCTTTCTCCATTGAAATTTGCTTTCATTGCTTCTTTTTAATTCTTTGGGAAAAACTGAAACATTTTTGCAATGAATGTTCAACTATTTCTTGTTCTTCTTCTATCTACATTGCTAAATTTGGCTGCTTCAATCGGTCGTATCCATCAAACCTTGCCAGATTCTAATTCAATAGTCATTTCATACAACCGATCAACTGTGATCGAAAACCATTGCAGCCCATTTCTAGCTTCAGCTTCAGAATTGAAACTTGATGATAACAGAGGAAGTAGACTCAAGAATGAACTCTCCTTCCATCTTGGAGATTGGGAACACGACAAAAATGGCGTGCCATTAATGCAAATTCATGATGGACACAACATTCCAGACAGCACCCAATCTCTCAAGTTGGTCTCTTTTGAGGTAAACGATGTCAATTCAGTTCAGAACCTTAAAAATGCAGTTAGTCTGGGAGGTGTTCTTTATTTGGGCATATCCACAAACAGCTTATTTGCTTTTGGTATGTATTCAGAGCCTCGTATGCTTCCTGGTTCATCTGTCATGGCTATTGTGTTTGAAGGTGTTTATATGGAGTCTAAAGAAAATGGAGGAGAGGGTTTGCTTTGCTTGCAAGGAAGTTCAACTTCAACCCTTTGTACTAATAGGTGTGAATCTGATGGGAACCCTTACAATGACCGGACGCAGCTGCAGTTCTTGGAAGATGATCAAGTTTTGCTTGTTCTGCGTTATCCTAAAACCTTCAAGTTGAATAAAAGGTCTATCCATGGCGAAATGGTAAGTCTACATGAGGAAGGCAGATCAGGTTACTTTAGTAAAGTTCATATATATTCTCAGTTAAATGGCCACAGGAAGTATCAGTTTGGTCCTGAATTGTTCGAATCGAGAAAATTTGATCCATCTCCTTACCAAGATGAATTGATGGAAGATGGTGCTGCAATGTTCACTGGTAGAGACTTTTGTGCAATGCTTGACACTATCTCCAGAGGAGAAATTCTCAACATTATTGCAAATTACAGGTTCAATGGTAGTTTTATGAACCAGATCCGTGGCACATTGGGTCCTTTCTTGCTTGGAAACGACATGGAGGCTAATGGTGGCTTGACATATAACAACATTAAGCTCACTTTCCAACATGTCAAATGCGAGCAAGATACTACTTCTAACATGGCAGGAAGTGGCAATGCCAAGGTTTCTGCTGTGCTGAGAGCTTTTGACTGGAAAGGTAATTATGAACGTTTCGAAGGATTAAGAACGGGTCTCTCAGGCTTGACTTTAGCCGCTGAGGGGACATGGAATTCTTCATCTGGACTGCTTTTGATGGTGGGATGCCAGGGGAGGGTTGAATCAGGATTGGAAGGATGTGATTATGAGATTGCAATGTACTTTCCCAGTGCCTTCTCCATCAAGCAAAGAAGCTTTCTATTTGGGAGCATTTACAGTTTGAAAAAGGGTATAAGCTTTGACAATCCTTTATTCTTTGGTGCAGCAGCAAGCTCCAATGAATTCCTGAGCAGGTTCCATGGGTATGCCACTTACTACAATTTATCATACAATTATTCCAAGGTCAAATTGGTGAATCGATTCGAGAGAAGAAATCTGCCTAATCAAATTTTACCTACTTTCAAGCAGTTGTTCTTCCAGTATCCAGCACTAACAGATGGAGAAGAGCCACTTCTTCAGTTAAGCATGGTGGCTGGTAGTCTTCAATTGAATGGCTATGTAGTCTCTGATGATCCTGATCAATTAATAAATGGACTGAAATCAAGGGTCCTCGTTGAGATTGATGTGCTCTCTTTAGGTCCATTATTGGGATGGTATGATCCCACCATGGACAAGCAAAGTCAAAGGAATACACCAGTCATTACAAAAGAGGATCTCAGAAGCAGCCGGTTCTTGAATGTATCTATGCATCTGATGTTCACAACAGAAAAAAGGCGCAGAATACCAGTCCCTTACAAGAATATATCAGAGTTGTCCTTGGAAGGCTTATATGATCCTATTTCAGGTGAGATGAATTTGATTGGATGTAGAAAGGCCTTAATTGACAGCATTGGCATTGAACGAGGCCAAGATTGTTTGATTGAAGTGAGAATTCAGTATCCAGCAAAAAATTTCCAATGGAGGAAGAATCCATCTGCCAAGATCACCATCAGCAGCCAAAGGCAAGAAAATGATCCCCTTTATTTCAGCTTGATTAGCCTTGATGCTATCTTGACTCATTATCCAGTTTACTTTGGGACTTTTGCTAATCGAGAATTCTTCGAAGGGATTGTTTGCATTCTGTTGCTTGCAGGGTCAATTGCATCATATGGAGCCAACTCTCATACATGAAAGTTGATGCAAATTTTGTTCCTTACATTTCTACTTCCATGCTTGCTTGTCAGATGCTTGGATATGGCCTTCCGCTGATCTGTGGCGCGAAAGTTCCCTTGAAATCCAAGCTACGTGATGCTTATGAAGCATTGCCTCAAGGTGAATTAGGAATGTTGAAAGTTCTTCAAAGTATCCAAAATTCCCTTTTGTTGGTGGCCTTACTACTTACTGCAAGACTTTTCCAGATGGTAAGAGAAGCTCAAAAAAAGCCTAGTCCTGAAGGATACCCCAAACTAAGGTATGCTTCCAAGAAGGAACGGCTTATCCAGGGAACTATCGCGATATTCATGCTTCGATTATATAGTTGGCTAGCTAATCCTGGTTACTATGATCATCTGCAACTTCAGCATGGAATAGACATTTATGCACCAAGAAATGTGCAGATGCAACAATTTTGGATGACCATGATTGAGGATTTTGTCTATGAGATTCAAGACATGTTTCTGCTTCCTCAGATTCTGTTGAATCTATCATTGTCAAGACCTGTTAAATCCTTGAAGAAAGCCTATTACCTTGGATTTACTTCGATAAGGCTTCTTGTCCACTTTTTTGACCATGTCAGGGATCCTTACTCAGCTTCTGCATTGCTTGCCAAGGTTGTCACTCCAACAATTATTATACTTGTGTCTGCAATTATTGTCTTCATCCAACAGAAGTGGAAGCATCATTCACTTTCCAAAATAAGAGGAGATTAGTAGTTTCCAATATTTTAGGATTAGTGATTTACCAAATCCTAGGACATTGTAATTTCTATGTTTATGTTAGTGTAATGGTTGGAGCTGTGGACAAAAAACCTGAAGCTTTGATTGTTGTTTGCTCTGAACATTATTAACATTATTTTGGGCTCTGTTTCTTGCCTCCAATACATACCCCTGTTTCCAATTTTTTATACCTAATAATCTTCTATTAAAATGAAACAGAAAATGTAAATTAATATGAAAATGGATTAAAAAAGTTATCTTGATCATATAATTGAGAAGTACCCAGTACCCACCAATGCTCAACCGTTGAAACACTGCAAGTTGCACCTAAAAAATGAAAAAAAAATAAAATAAAATAAAGAAAACATTATATGAAAAAGGTTGTTGCTATCTTGAGTCGCTGGCATTATAGAAGTCAACTAGCTGAAAGAGAAGCTTTGGAATCCAAAGTGAAGCTACCAACAACCTCGTCTTCTTCAGTTTTTTGAGGTACCAATAACCTAGTATTATTGACTTGTAGCATGAGAAAAACTAAAGGACCACTTTTTGTTTTTGTTACAATAATAATCTTTTTATCAGCAAGTTGTGATCTTTTAATTTGTTCTTGTAAGTTGTAACGAACTGATTTGCTAATTATATATATCTAAAAAAAATGAAGATGCCATGTTTAAAAATGGGTTTTTCTTTCTTACCAAAGCACATGAACGTAGTCAAGTAAGCTGTTAAGAACTATGCCTGCCATGTGTTACTAAAATTGCCACCATATTGCTATAAAGTAACACAAAAACCTCTCAAAGTTTTAAGATATTTTTCCGGTAGTTTATCTGTATCACTTACACAGCAAAACCCATAGTTTAATTCTAAGCATTTGACATTTTTGCACTATTTTTTATGGTAGCCTGAACTGAATTTAACTAATGTTCAAGTATTCAACAACTCTTTTATCAACATCCATGAAGTCAAAGGGTAACTTGGCTTTGGCTGGTAAGTTTGGCCTTTACCATTGAAACTTGATTTATGTGTAGTACATATTTGCTTTCTTTTTATAATCGAAAACCAAGAATAAACCAACCAAAGAGAAGCTTTCTTTTCTTGAGATTTGCTTTCTGATCTACTTTCTTCTTTCTCTTTCGAGAAAGATGAAATATCCTGCAATGAATCTTCAACTCCTTGCTGTTGTTCTTTGTATACTGTTAGAGTTGGCTGCATCAAAAGGTTGTTTAAGACCTACTTATGACTTCCACGACCAAACCCTTCCCGAATCTTCACTGGTCATTACATACAATCGAACTACAGAAATTCAAAAGCATTGCAGCTCTTTTCTAACTTCAGCTTCTGAATTGAAACCCGATGATAACAGGGGAGGTCGACTCAAGAATGAGCTGTCCTTTTATCTTGGAGATTGGGAGCAAGAGCATGATGGGGCGCCGTTAATGCAACTTGATGATGAAGGGATTCCAGAGAGCAGCAGCCAATCTCTCACGAACTCCCCACTCAAGTTGGTCTCCTTTGAGGTAAAGGATGTTAATTCAGTCCAATACCTTAAAAATGCAGTTAGTCTCAGAGGGGTTCTATCTTTAGGCATATCCAGGAACAGCTCATTTGCTTATAATACGGGCTTAGAGCCTCGTATGATTCCTGGTTCATCTGTCATGGCTATTGTTTTTGAAGGGATTTATATGGAGTCCAAGGAGAAAGGAGGAGAAGGTTTGCTGTGTATGCTAGGAAGTTCAACTTCAACACCTTCTACTGATAGGTGTGAATGTGATGAGTTCTCGGAGTCCGCGAGCAGCTATGGGAACACTTACAATCACCGGCCGCAGCTACATTTTTTGGAAGACGATCAAATTTTGCTTGTTCTGCGTTATCCTAAAACCTTCAACTTGACCAGAAGAGCAATCCAGGGGGAAATGGTAAGTCTAAATAAACAAGGCAGTTCAAGGCAATTCAGTAAAGTTCATATATCTTCTCAGTTAAGTGGCCACATAGGGTATCGATTTAGTTCTGAATTGCTCAAGTCAAGAAAATTTGATCCATCTCCTTACCAAGATGAATTGAAGGAAGACGGTGCCAGGATGCTTAGTGGTGGAGAACTCTGTGCAGTACTTGAGCATGTTTCTATAGGAGAAGTTGTACTTTTAAATATTATTCCAAATTACAAGTTCAATGGTAGTTATATGAGCCAGATCCATGGCAGTTTAGGTCCTTTCTTGCTCAGAAAGGATGTGGAGGCTACTGGTGGTTTGAGTTATGACCAAATTAAGCTCATTTTTCAACATGTCAAATGCGAGCAAGATACCACTTCTATCAGAAGAGGCAGAGGCAATGCTAAGGTTTCTGCAGTGCTGAGAGCAATTCCCAAGGAAAGTTTGCGATATTTTGAAGCATTCAGAACGGGTCTTTCAGGCTTGACATTAACCGCTGAAGGGATATGGAATGCTTCATCTGGACAGCTTTTGATGGTTGGATGTGAGAGCGGTGTTGACCCGAGTTTGGAAAGATGTGATTATCAGATTGCAATGTACTTTCCCCAGGCAGTTTCCATCAAGCAAAGAAGCTTTCTGTTTGGAAGCATATCCAGCTTGAAAAAGGAAACAGGCTTCGACAATCCTTTATTCTTTGATGCAGTGATAAGCTCCAATGAAGTCCTGAACAGCTTACCATACAATTATTCGAAGATCAGCTTGGTCAATCGATTTGAGAGGAGAACTCTACCTCATCAAATGTTATCCTTTGTCAAGCAGTCGCTTTTCCAGTATCCAGCACTAAAAGATGGAGAGGAGCCACTTGTTCAATTAAGCATGTTGGCCCGTAGTCTTGGTTTAAATGGCTATGTAGTCCCTGATCAATTAATTGAAGGACAGAAATCAAGGGTCCTCATTCAGATTGAGGTGCTCTCTTTAGGTCCAATATTGGGACGGTTTGATTATGATCCCACAATGTACAAGCAAAGTCAAAGTAATTTACCAGTCATTACCAAAGAAGATCTCAAAAGCAGCCGGTTCTTGAATGTATCCATGCGGCTTGTGTTCAGAATCGAGAAAAGCAGCAGACAGACGACTTATATGAATATATCAGAATTGTCCTTGGAAGGCTTATATGATCCTAGTTTGGGTGAGATGCATTTGATTGGATGTAGGAAGGCTTTGGTCGAGGGCATTGGCCTTGAACGTGGCCAAGATTGTTTGATTGAAGTTAAAATTCAGTATCCAGCTAAAAAGTTCCAATGGATGAAGAATCCATCTGCAAAGATCAGCATCAGCAGCCAAAGGCAAGAAGATGATCCCTTATATTTTAGCTTGATTAGCCTCAATGCTCTTTTGACTCATTATCAAGATTATTTTGAAGTAGTTTTTAATCGAGAAGCCTTGGAAGGGATTCTTTGCATTCTAATGCTTGCAGGGTCAATTGCAATCATATGGAGCCAACTCTTATACATGAAGGCAGATGCAAGTATTGTTCCTTACATTTCCACTCCCATGCTTGCTTCTCAGATCCTTGGATATAGCCTTCCGCTAATTTGTGGTGCCAAAGTTCTCTTGAAATCCAGCAAACTTGAAGCTTATTACGGAGCATGGACTCAGAGTGCATTAGCAATGTTGAAACTTCTTCAAAGTATCCAAAATGCTCTGTTGTTGGTGGCCTTACTACTCACTGCAAGACTCTTTCGGATGGTAACGAAATCTCGAAAAAGGCATCATCCCAAAGGATCAAGGTATGCTGCAACAAAGATAAGGGTTATCCTGGGTTTCATTGTTATATGCACTGTTGATTATCTTATTTGGCTTGCTACTCGAGAAAATCCAAATGTGCATGTACAGCCTGGAAAGGGCAATTATGAAGCAAGAAATGTGGATATGCAGCAAACTTGGATGACAATTATAGAGGATGTTGTGTCTTTGCTTCAAGACATGTTTCTACTTCCTCAGATTCTTCTCAATCTATCAATGGCAACACCTGTTAAATCCTTGAGGGAAGCCTATTACCTTGGATTTACTTTAATAAGGCTTCTTGTCCACTTTCTTGACTACACAAGGGATCCTGTTTTACACCCCAAAGTAGATGTTTCTGAATTCATGAGTCAGAACTCAACTTCTCCTTTGTTTGTCAAGGTTGCTGCTCCAGCAACCATAATTATGACAGCAATTGTAGTTTACATCCAGCAGAATTGGAAGTACCAGAAGCATATGATCCACTCTTCAAAATACTGAGATTTGAGGTTTGCATTTTTAAAGCATTGTAATTTAGATCCAACAAAACACCAGCACATTGTAATTTCTGTGTTTATGTCAGTCTAATGGTTGGAGTTTGAATTGTTGTATATGTGTCTCTGTTTGTGTTATTATTCTCTTGAGAACCAACATGATGTTAAAACAGGGGTGAAAAGTTCTTCTTTACAACACAAGCATGTTACTTTCGATTCTGAAGCTTGTTCATAGCAGGAAATGTAACAAAAAATGTTCATTTGCGTTGAAATTTGAATCAAACAAAAATAAAGATTATTTATGAGAAAAAAAAAACAGAACTAACTTTGAATCAAACGCAGTTGGATGGTTGATATAACAATGTTTTGGGCATTTATTTTGGGCTCTGTTTGATGAAATATAAATCATCTCTTTAATTTTTTTTTAGTTCCATCATGTTCAATTAATAACTTAATAAAATTCTTGTTCAAATGCTGACAATGCTCCCAACATATACATATACAATGATGTAACGACCAAGAAACTTATTGGACCAATATCTTTTTTAAGTGAACTTTGGACTGTCAAGGATGGATTAAATTTGGCTAAGGCCCTGGTTGGTGCACCGTTTGATACTGATTGGGTCGGTTAATGGTCCAAACGGCGTACCAAACATTTTTTCTGGTGGGATCAATTTGTCTCTATTAACACATGTTTTACAACCACCGAGAATATTCTCATCTGTGCAGTAACAAATTTTATTGTACAGTAACAAATCTAACATGTAACCAATTTTACTCTCACCGAACCAATCTCACCGGTGTACCAAACATGACCTAACTCAATCAATTTTCAATTGAGATTTATTTTAGATTATATCATATGTATCCTAACATCCAAATCTGATGAATGTATTAATGTGAGATGTATGTTTGTTGATATATAAACGATGCAGATAGATGTATGCTTATAAAATAGTTTGATGAAGATTATTGTGTAATTAACCTTTCCCTTTCCTATAGGAAAGAATCCTCCATTTAACCTTTATTTTCTTTTCGATAGTTAAACCAAAAGAAAGTACATCATTTTCCTTATCACATCAATTGCTGAGAAACCAGTCAATGTATTGCTTCTTTATTCAAAGCATGGTTTCTTGGAGTGTTTAATTTCCTATACTTTATTTTCTTCATTTTTGAAAACAAATTTAAATGAGGGAGGCGCGTCTTAGTCCAGTACCGAGCAGAAGTCTGAAGTCTTACCAACTCAACCAACCTTACTTTCCTCTTGGGCCTACGGTTGATTCCTGCAGGCGTGGGAGAGACGAGACTACCAAAACAGACATCAATATTTCCCTTATAGTATGGAACATCCGAAATCTTCTCAATTCTCTGCCCCTTGAGATTATACCTGTCACGCCCCGAACCCGCAGTAACAACGCCACACACTCACGAGGCGAACCCCATGAGCATGTAAGGCTAACTATCAATCCAAAAAAAATTAAAAGTCTAAAATCTTTAAAATTCTTTTAAAACATAATTAATCTTACAATCTCAATAATAAACGTTAAACAATAGCGGAAGCAGTTCAATAATATAAATAAAATTCAAAGTCTAATTAATTCATCCTAACGCACTCTCCCAAATGCACCCCAATGCTCAATCTTCATCACCTGAAATATATTAACAACATAATGAGCTAAAGAGCCCAGTAAGTAACAAAACCTAACTAGCCGGATCAAGCACTTAAAACCATTTTCTCAAAAAATCACAATATTTAGCAAAAAAATATTTTATAATCAATTTCTCAATCACGATCAACAATAAAAACATTTCAATAGAGTTCTTATCAGGCTGCCACGATACACGATATCACGATACACAATATTTCAACCGATCGGTAATAGATTCCGGAACCACCAACAGTTTAACCCCCTGAGGCACGGGTCCACTATGCAGCCATCAAAGTCCCCAAAAACCAATTTTCACAATCTCAAATCAATTTCACGATACCACAATTCCAAATCAATTTTACCTTTCATGCTTGACCCATTTTACGAAACCATTTCAATAGTTCAAAAACAATAAAACATCGATCATTTTGAAAATAACCAGGAAGGTTCGGAAACTTACCTGATTAGCAAAGCAATCACAGCACAAAATCCACAGCAAGACAAACACAATCACAATCCTAACAATTTATAACTATTTGTTAGAAACGGAAATTATACACAATGATTATGCATGCTCAATCTACCCTTCAACCAATCCTAAACAACATTGGGGGACCGCTGAAAATTCCTTTTCAAAATATTTAGAAAACACACACATGGAATTTTCCACATTTAACTCACTTTTACTATTTAAAATAACCATTGAAAATAGATTTCGAAATTTCAAGAGAGTGGAACTCCATTTTAAAAACATAAGAATAATACTGATATTATAATATAATTTTCACCAAAATTTCAGAACCTAACTCTTTAAGATCATGTCACACTCTCTCAATCAATTTTCTAAAAAGAATAATTTATATAAAATAATTTGTAATCTGAAACATCATATAAAAATTCCAGAAAATCATAAGTATGTTTTTGAGCAAATCCCCCAAATTTCACTTCAAAAAGACCTAGGGGTGAACTACACTCTCCGATTCAATTTATGGCCGAGAGTGGGCATCACAAATTACTATTCATCTTCTTCATGAACAAATCTGAAAATTCCAGATTCATCCCATCGACCAGCCATCTTTGGAGCTTTGATTCTCTCTCCTCAAAACACCTATGGAGGTATGGAAAGTACCAATAAACAGAGCTTGCATCATACTACAATTACCTCATAAGTTTGGCCTCTAAAGGTCTCCGGTTTGCCAGATTCCGACAAGGAAAGTAGGCCCACCGATCACAATTTTCAACTTAGGGTTCTTAACTTAATTTCATCATAACTTTTGATTTACCCAACCAAATTGAGTGATTCCAAGTTCTATGAACTCCTAATGATTAAAGGAATCTATTGATACCAATTTGGTGGCCGGAGGCTCGCCGGTCGGCGGCCGGTGGCCAGAATTCTCTCTCTTTCAACCAAAAACCCACCCTAATGCATGCTTACAAGGTGAAAACATTAAGAAGTTGTTAAAACTAACCTCTTAGCACGAAAATATGATGGAAAATTGATGAAATTAGTCTTCAAAACTCTCTGGCCGTTCTCCCTCTTCTCCCAATTTGTCTAACCCTAGTTTTGAAAAGAAAGTGAATATATATATATATGACTAACTATGCTAATTACTTAATGGGTTTTTAGCCCATAATTTAAGATGTATTTGGGCCCAAAATAACAAATAGAAAATCTTGGGTCGGGGTCTCACATCCTTCCCCCCTAAAAAGAAGTTTAGTCCTCTAAACTTTTACGTACCATTGGTTTCAAATAGTTCAGGATACTTCTCCTTGATCTTCGATTCCAGTTCCCAGGTAGCTTCTCTCTCTGAGTGGTTATGCCATTGCACTTTCACGTATGGAATGGTCCGCCTTCTCAAAACTTGCTCCTTACGATCAACTATCTTAATTGGTTGTTCATCGTAAGTCAAGTCTGCCCTAAGTGGTAAAGGTGCCAATTCAATCACATGGTTAGGATCAGGAGTAAACTTTCTCAACATCGACACATGGAAAACATTATGCACACCGGACAATGATGGAGGCAAGGCTAGCCGGTAGGCTACTTCTCCAACTTTCTCCAAAATCTCAAAAGGGCCAATAAACCTAGGGCTTAACTTCCCACGTACTCCAAATCTCATCACTCCCTTGGTTGGTGAAACTTTCAAGAATACATGATCTCCCACATCAAACTCCAATGTCCTTCGTCTAATATCTGCATAACTCTTTTGTCGACTCTGAGCAGTTCGGAGACGTTCTCTGATCAATTGAATCTTGTCAACTGTTTGTTGGACAATTTCTGGGCCTAAAAGCTTTCTTTCACCTACCTCATCCCAACACACTGGCGATCTACACTTCCTCCCATACAAAGCTTCATATGGAGCCATCTGGATATTCGCCTGATAACTATTGTTATAAGCAAACTCCACTAAAGGTAAGTGGTCATCCCAAGCACCCTTCATATCAATGGCACATGCCCTCAACATGTCTTCGACAATTTGGATGGTTCTCTCTGATTGCCTTATCAGTTTGGGGATGAAAAAACAGTGCTAAAGTTCAACTTCGTTCCTAAGGCCTTATGAAGACTTCCCCAAAACTCAGCCACAAATCTCGAATCGCGATCAGAAACAATTGACACCGGCACTCCATGCAACCTAACAATCTCTCGAACATACAAAGCAGCTAACTTCTCCAAAGAATAACCAACCTTCAAAGCTATGAAGTGAGCAGACTTCGTTAATCTATCAACAATTACCCATACTGACTCATGGCCTCGAGGTGATCTAGGTAACCCAGAAACAAAGTCCATTGTGATGTGCTCCCACTTCCATTCTGGTATTGGAAGCGGTTGTAACTGTCCAGCTGGCCTTTAATGCTCCACTTCACCTGTTGGCATACAATGCATTGTGCTACAAATTCACCAATCTCCCTCTTCATATTGTTCCACCAGTAAGTCTCCTTCAAATCCCTATACATCTTAGTCCCACCAGGATGCACGGTATATCCAGAATAATGTGCTTCATCCAAAATCACTTTCTTTATTTCTACATCATTAGGAACACATAACCTATCACCAAATCTCAAGGAACCATCATCATGGATTCTAAAATCAGACGGAGCACCTGTTTCAATATTAGCTCGGACCTTCTGAAGTGCTGAATCAACCAATTGTGCCTCCTTAATCCTCTCAATTAACGTAGGTTGAATTCTCAAACTAGCCAACATTCCTTCAATGCCATGTTTCCTAACTCCAATCTCCATCCTTATCAAATCATCCAAAATGGACCTTTGAGAAGTAAGAAGAGCTGCAAGATTGCCATGATTCTTCCTACTCAATGCATCAGCCACAACATTTGCCTTTCCCGGATGATAACTTATGGTTAAATCATAGTCTTTCAATAATTCTAACCATCTTCGTTGCCTCATGTTAATCTCCTTCTGAGTGAAGATATACTTCAAACTTTTATGATCAGTGAAAATCTCACACTTCTCACCATACAAGTAATGCCTCAAGATTTTGAGAGCAAACACCACTGCTGCGAGCTCCAGGTCATGTGTAGGATAATTCCGCTCATAAGGTTTAAGCTGCCTTGAAGCATAAGCCACAACTTTCCCATTTTGCATCAAGACACAACCCAAACCTTTCTTCGAAGCATCACTATAGATAGTGAATCCTCCACTCCCATCAGGAACGTTTAAAACATTAGCTGAAGTGAGACGTTCCTTCAACTCCTTGAAACTTTTCTCACATTCCTTAGTCCACTCAAACTTAGCACCTTTTCTGGTCAGTTTAGTCATCGGCATTGCAATACTAGAAAATCCCTCCACAAACCTCCGGTAGTAACCAGCCAACCCAAGGAAGCTTCTTACTTCAATAGCATTAGTAGGTCGACTCCATTCTACAATTGCTTTCACCTTTTCAGTATCTACTGAGATCCCATCCTTAGACACTACATGTCCAAGAAATGCCACACTATCCAACCAGAACTCACATTTCTTAAACTTAGCATACAACTTCTTTTCTCTGAGAATTTGCAATACTAACCACAAATGCTCTCCATGCTCCTCCATACTCTTAGAGGACACCAAAATGTCATCTATAAAGACCACAACAAACTTATCCAGATAATCCTTAAACACCCTATTCATCAAATCCATGAAAGCAGCTGGTGCATTAGTTAAACCAAATGGCATAACAAGAAACTCGTAATGCCCAAACCTGGTTCGAAAAGCTGACTTAGGGACATCCTCCGCCTTAATCTTCAATTGGTGATAGCCAGACCTAAGATCAATCTTAGAGAAAACTTGGGCTCCCTTCAATTGATCGAAAAGGTCATCAATACGCGGTAAAGGATACCGATTACGCACCGTTACCTTATTCAACTCTCGATAGTCAATGCAAAGTCTCATGCTACCATCCTTCTTTCTCACAAACAAAACAGGAGCACCCCACGGAGAAACACTTGGTCGGATGAAACCCTTATCCAACAACTCTTGCAACTGCTCCTTTAATTCCTTTAACTCAGTTGGAGCCATTCTATAAGGAGTTTTAGAAATAGGTGTAGTGCCTGGAATTAAATCAATATAAAACTCCACTTCTCTATCTGGTGGAAGACCAGGCAAGTCCTCCGGATAGACATCAGAAAAGTCTTCTACAATCGATATTCTTTTCAAACTAGGCAATTCACCATCAAGGTTTTTTTGGACAGAAACAAGAAAATCTAATATCCATTAGTCAACAAACGTCTAGCTTGCAGCATAGAAACAATTTTAGGAGGAGATTTAGCAGGGCAACCAACAAAACTAAATTCCTCAAGACCAGGGATGCGAAAGTCTATCCATTTCATATGTCAATCTAAGACGGCATAATAGCTATCCAACCAATCCATTCCTAATATAACTTCAAATCCATGCATAGCTAAGACAACCGAATCAGTAGGTAAACCCATTTCCGCAATATCATCAATACAAGATAATAAACATTTGAACTCTCTGCAACCTTGGTGGTATGAACCCATTTTGATTTCCGTATTCTTAGACGGCGTATTACAAGACATCACAAAATTCACAAGTCATTCGATTACCAATCAAGCAAAATATCACAATCATAGGTATGCATATGCACTCCTATTCTACCCATTCCTCACTCATCACGAAATTCGCCCTAATAGGTCGCAACCTAAGCTCTGATACCACTAAATTGTCACGCCCCGAACCCGCAGGCTCGACATAACAACGCCACACACTCACGAGGCGAACCCCATGAGCATGTAAGGCTAAGTATCAATCCAAAAAAAATTAAAAGTCTAAAATCTTTAAAATTCTTTTAAAACATAATTAATCTTACAATCTCAATAATAAACATTAAACAATAGCGGAAGCAGTTCAATAATATAAATAAAATTCAAAGTCTAATTAATTCATCCTAACGCACTCTCCCAAATGCACCCCAATGCTCAATCTTCATCACCTGAAATATATTAACAACATAATGAGCTAAAGAGCCCAGTAAGTAACAAAACCTAACTAGCCGGATCAAGCACTTAAAACCATTTTCTCAAAAAATCACAATATTTAGCAAAAAAATATTTTATAATCAATTTCTCAATCACGATCAACAATAAAAACATTTCAATAGAGTTCTTATCAGGCTGCCACGATACACGATATCACGATACACAATATTTCAACCGATCGGTAATAGATTCCGGAACCACCAACAGTTTAACCCCCTGAGGCACGGGTCCACTATGCAGCCATCAAAGTCCCCAAAAACCAATTTTCACAATCTCAAATCAATTTCACGATACCACAATTCCAAATCAATTTTACCTTTCATGCTTGACCCATTTTACGAAACCATTTCAATAGTTCAAAAACAATAAAACATCGATCATTTTGAAAATAACCAGGAAGGTTCGGAAACTTACCTGATTAGCAAAGCAATCACAGCACAAAATCCACAGCAAGACAAACACAATCACAATCCTAACAATTTATAACTATTTGTTAGAAACGGAAATTATACACAATGATTATGCATGCTCAATCTACCCTTCAACCAATCCTAAACAACATTGGGGGACCGCTGAAAATTCCTTTTCAAAATATTTAGAAAACACACACATGGAATTTTTCACATTTAACTCACTTTTACTATTTAAAATAACCATTGAAAATAGATTTCGAAATTTCAAGAGAGTGGAACTCCATTTTAAAAACATAAGAATAATATTGATATTATAATATAATTTTCACCAAAATTTCAGAACCTAACTCTTTAAGATCATGTCACACTCTCTCAATCAATTTTCTAAAAAGAATAATTTATATAAAATAATTTGTAATCTGAAAAATCATATAAAAATTCCAGAAAATCATAAATAATTTTTTGAGCAAATCCCCCAAATTTCACTTCAAAAATACCTAGGGGTGAAGTACACTCTCCGATTCAATTTCTGGCCGAGAGTGGGCATCGCAAATTACTGTTCATCTTCTTCATGAACAAATCTGAAAATTCCAGATTTGTCCCATCGACCAGCCATCTTTGGAGCTTCGATTCTCTCTCGTCAAAACACCTATGGAGGTATATAAAGTACCAATAGACAGAGCTTACATCATACTACAATTACCCCATAAGTTTGGCCTCTAAAGGTCTCCGGTTTTCCGGATTCCGGAAAGGAAAGTAGGCCCACCGATCACAATTTTCAACTTAGGGTTCTTAACTTAAATTCATCATAACTTTTGATTTACCCAACCAAATTGAGTGATTCCAAGTTCTATGAACTCCTAATGATCAAAGGAATCTATTGATACCAATTTTGTGGCCGGAGGCTCGCCGGTCGGCGGCCGGTGACCAGAATTCTCTCTTTTTCAAACCAAAACCCACCCTAATGCATGCTTACAAGGTGAAAACATTAAGAAGTTATTAAAACTAACCTCTTAGCACGAAAATATGATGTAAAAGTGATGAAATTATCCTTCAAAACTCTCTGGCCGTTCTCCCTCTTTTCCCAATTTGTCTAACCCTAGTTTTGAAAGGAAAGTGTATATATATATACGACTAACTATGCTAATTACTTAATGGTTTTTTTAGCCCATAATTTAAGATGTATTTGGGCCCAAAATAACAAATAGAAAATCTTGGATCGGGTCTCACAATACCAAACTAACTTATGCTTGAAATGGTCATAATTAATCCATACTAACAAAACTTTGTGCGCACACTTGGAATACGCCACGGGGAACAATGAAATACCACCAGTCGACAATATTGTGGTGGAAGACAAGAGTTGAGTCCAAGATTCTGGTGAACCATATTTCTTCATAACCCATATATCATAATCATGACGACGGTCAATCATAGAAAGGAAACCTCCCAATTCCTTAAGATCCAAATTATTATGAAAATAAAATTTAACGTCTGAACTAGTGTTATGATCATCCAGCAATGGCAATGGCAATGGCAGTGGAAAATCTCGGTATCTCTCAGTTGTTAGATCAAAAGCAACAATACTACTCTTTGATCTATCATGTTCGATAATCCAATGCAAGGCATTGTTAACGAGTGTTTGCTTATGGTTTCATGAAAACTACTTCTCCAATACCCAGACCTGAAGCTGTAAATCTTATAGTTGAAGAGTTCTGCTTGTTATTGTAGGGTTGAATCAACATCACCAACTTATAGTCATCAGAAACTGGATCATACCCGAATCCATAATTCACGTTAGATGCAGGAAGAGTGGGATGTTTAGGGATTTCCCGGGTCTTTCTTGTTGTTGGGTTGCAGATAACAATGGCGTCTGCATTTTTCTTGCTACGTAAGGCAATCAAACCATTGCAAGAACCTATAATTGGAGAATCAACTTGCAAATCTGGTAATATGTCAGTATTCTTAATTTGGGCATTTTCGAGGGAGTCGAGATCGAGAGTATAGGGCTTGGATTTGGCGTAATCGCGGATGATTAGGAAGCGATGAGAATTGGTTTTGAGGGAGTGGGAAAGATGAAGCTTCACGAATTCAGGGCCGTCGATTAAATCACGACAACCCTTTGAGAGGCACCTGAATCGCAGCACATCTTTCACCGCTAAGCGCCACAAAATTTCCTCCAAGATATCGTGGGGAAGACTGATTCGGCTCCGCATCTTGATCTTGTCTTGTCTTGTTTGAGCAAAATTACCAAGGAGAAACAAATACTATCATATATTAAACCTTCTATTAATTTTATGTACAAGACCCTCATTGAGTGCCACTTGGCATTTGATTTCTTTGACAAGTGCCAATAGTTAATTTTCTAATGTTTTGTTTATTATATTTGTATTCATTTAGTTTGGAAAAATTAAAAGACATTCATCCCCCTTCCTATATAAAATAAATTATCAAATAATTATAAATGAATTATAAATTTGTTATGAATATAAATGTATGTTGTGTATGTCCATGAATCTAATCAAAGTATGGATAAGATTGATGACTTGGTTCATTCATACACATATACCTATGTGCTAAGTTCATCCCCTTATATTGATTGTGATGTATCTATGTGCCTATAAATAGGTCACTTACTTTGTTATGAAATAAGATGAATGAGAACAATTTGTCTCATTCTTCATATTATCTTATTCTCCAAATTCTATTGTCTCTCTATTCTCTTGTCTTTTCCATACTTCAATTTTACTCCATTGCTTTGTTTTGTTATCATTTCACAACAAAATTTTATTTCTTAACTTAATTTTCTAAATTTCATTTCTTAACAGAATTTTCTTAAAAGAATTTATAAAATAAAACAGACGCACGCGAAGTGCGGCCGGGAAGTTCTAGTATCATCATATATATATATATATATATATATTTAAAACAATGTACACTACGAGAATGGTAACTCATTAAATTTGAGGCCTCCAAATCTCGACAAGTGTTAGGTCCAGTTAATCGACATGTGTCTCTAAATAATTCTAATTCTAATATTCATTATCAATTAGAAAAAAGTCTTTGGTATATTTTAAGAAAAAAAAATTTCTCTTACAAACTTTTAAAATTTTAATTGAAAAGTAAATAATTCTAACTATTGACTATAGATAAAAAGTCTTTAATATATTTAGGGAAACAACCGTGTGAATTTATAAGGGTTTGTTATTATATATTAAGACAAAATAAACCTTTAGCAATTTCTTAAAATTCTTTTTGAGGTAATTTCTTAAATTTCTAAATCACCCTAACTATATATTTGTGTTAATAATAATTCCATTAAGGAGAGATTCAATTTTTGTCAATGAAACAAATTCCATTATTTTTGGACCATCGTTACCTTTAAAGATACTAATTGATCATGTCAAATTTCTTACCAAATTTTTGGATTGTGGAATCATGCCAAATTTTTTGCCATTTACAATAGTGATATCTTATCTTAT
>AWWV01010241.1:0-54556 GCA_001974805.1 Corchorus capsularis
ATGTATCAAATAATTGTCGAGAAAATGGTGTAAGTATTACTTTTTTAACCTACGTGTACACTATAAAAATTTCACTGTTTTTCTACAAATTATAAAGAGTTAATAAAATAAATATTTAGTAATATTTTTCAATAAATTATAAAGATTTTACATAGTATAGGTAAAATAAAGTTTAGCAATACTTTTTTGCTTTAATTTTGCAATGTAACCAAACTTTCATTACAAAATAATGTTCATTCCTTATAAATTTACTGCTAACTAAAATTCAAATATTATGTGACTAATGAATTATTCATAAAAAATTATAATTTTAAATATTTATTTTAAAATTTGAACAAATCCCGGTGCGTAGCACGGGTTCTAACCTAGTATATATTTAAAACAATGTACACTACAAGTATGGTAACTCTTTAAATGTTGAGGCCTCCAAATCTCGACAAGTGTTATACCCCATTGATTGACACGTGTCTATAATTAAAAATTATTTATTTAAAATTTTATATGTTAAACTATTTAAATTAATTACTATTATTATTGACTTAAATTTCAATACTAAATTTAGAAATAAGTGTAGTCTCTCCATGTTAATTGAAACTTAAAAATTCTTAAGATTTTAATTGAAAATTAAATAATTATATCCGTATAAGTATTGATTGACTATATTTTTTTATCATTACCCTAATTATCTATTATCTAATGACTAATAATTTAATAAAAATCGTTTAGCTACTTGGTTTATTGAATTGATATATAGTATTTGATAGAAACATTACCAATCCCGTAGGTAGACAAAGAAAAATGAAGGAATTATTATTGTTTCTTTAATTTTACTTTTTTAGTAAATAGAAAAAAAAGCCCTGAGAAAGGTTTATATTAAAATTAATCTAATTCTCATATAATAAATATATATTAATTACAATATATTTTTTTGGTGAAATATTAATTACAATATATTTGATCAGCTAACAAGAATCCTTAATTTCTCGAGTTTCTTGCCAAAAAAAAATCCTCAATTATCTCCTTTTAATGAGAAGGAGAATATAGAATTAAGGAGAGATTCAATTTTCGTCAATGAAACAAATTCCATTATTTTTGGACCATAGTTACCTTTAAAGATACTATTTTTTTTTTTGGCCAATTAAAGATACTAATTGATCATGTCAAATTTCTTACCAAATTTTTGGATCGTGGGAATCATGCCAAAATTTTTGCGATTTACAATAGTGATATCTTATCAATAATAAGTATTCAATAGTGATTTTGAATTCTAAATCAATTAGTTTTAATGAATATTTCCTCATACTAAGGACTTGATTTGATTTGAATATCTTCAAATCAAAATCAATTACAATTAATGGGAAAGAAAGTACAATAATTACGTTTTTTCTAACATAATTCGTTTTCATTTCTAGCAAAAAATTTCTTCATCGATTTATCTTACATAAAACCTTCCTTTCTCATAATTAATTTTTTTCATTCTAATAATATTTGCCTAATTGTTTTCAATAAATCAATTCAGTTAATTTTTATCCATTCGTCTACTCCCCTAATTTTTGGAATTAACAATTAATAGTATTTGATTCATTTCAATTATTCGTTCAAATCAAAAATTACATGATTTCATAGATCAATTAATTAATGTTATTAATATTACCTAAATTTTCAAATTCATCCCCTTATATAAACACCAACTTATTACAATTTTTCAGCTCAAACTTCGTTCTTCTTTCTTCCTTCTTTGGTTTCTCTCTTCTTCTTTTTTCTTTTTTTTTAAAGATATTCTTCTTCTTCTTTCGTTTTTTATTTTTGTTTATATTTATATATATGTACTCTCTTTGATTACTATTGTTAATTATTATGATATTGCTTTCATTGATGTTGTCCAATGATTAAACAATGGGTAATGTTGTTTAACAATTTTTTATTGGTTCTTTATTCATCTATGTAATTTTTCCCTATATTTTTAGGATTAATCTCCATGTATATATGTATATTAAGAAAACAGTTAATTTTCTTTATCGTTTCTTATAGTCTTATTTCTTATTTTCCTCATGGAAATTATTCTTTATTTTAATGATTTTGTTTTTCCTATAAAAGATTAGTTCCTTCAAAACTTCTTTTTCTTTCTCTGCCTAGCGTTTTCTCTAAAATAAAACTTTATTATAAAATATATTATGATTATTTATCCCATAAAACAATCACTGTTTGGTTTTGTTGAATCTAAAGCAAAAAAATTAGAGAATATATGATAAATAAACAAATTTGGTTATTTTTCTATTTTAGATGATGTTCCTAATTATATTATATATTATATGATCTATTTGATTCAATAGAACGGAAACTTGATTATTTCATTATTTTCATACTTTATTACTCCTTTAAAATATTGTAAGTCTAATCCTGTATTTAAAAAATCGTACTTTCATACAAACTGGATTAACTTAGGGAGTAACTTGAGATATTTGGACTATTTACAATATGTTATATATGATTTGGTTGAATTTTCAATTATACTACTGATAATTTAATAAGATAATTTAATAAATCATTTTAATATTTATCAACTATATCTATATTTTTTTATAACTTATACCAAATTTCTGGATTACAATAATTCAAAACCACTGGACAACACATATTGTTATATTAACTATATACTGTTTTAAAAAATTATTCGTTTTAAGAATATATTTTATTTTATTTTAATTTAACAAGAAAAATTAACCCTACGTAAATTATGTCATTTTATAGTGTTTTCATGCAAAGATTTAAAAAAAATTTTTTTTTTACTATTCTCCAAATCCTACCTAATCTTTACCTGCTTTAGTTTTCAAGGCTAATTTTATGATGCCTTTTTTGGCAACAACTTTATGATGCCTTTAATAAGGAAAGAATGAGTGAAAAAATGCTAAAGACTTATTTGCTATGAAATTAATTATTAGTTAAGTAATCATTAATTTTTAAAATTACTAATAAATGTAATAAAAAATAATATTGAAAGTTAGACAATTCTTACCAATTCTAGCAAAAAATTTTCTTTGCAATTGATTTGTATTTGAATTACATATAACGAAATTTGATTTGATCATTACTCACATACCATTCATATTAATATATGCTTAAATTACTATAATTATTTGTGCCAATAACATTAATCACTATTTGTGGCATGAGTTAAAAAATAATATATATGAAATTTATGTTCTCTCTTTATGCTTTCATAAATCACTCTCAATTTGTAATGTTCCCAATGTAACCAAAAATCACTCTCAATTTTCTTTTTTCTTTTAATTTTAATAATACTCTCAATTTTCTTTTTTCTTTTAATTTTAATAATCACTCTCAATTTTCAATCAATTAATTAATTCCATCATTCCATAATCAATAATTATTGGGCATCAGTTAAAATTATGTTCTCAATATACATACATTCTCCTATTAATAATGACCAGCTAGCAAATCCTTAATTAAGTCCATTACTTTTGTTAACAAAAATAATTTGATATATGATTTGAATAGTTTTAAATCAACATCAATTAACATTAATTAATGATATTCCCAAGTTAATTCCCTTTTAACTTAATTTTTTATTAATTTAATAAAAATTAATTTTGTAAACTTAATTTTTTAATCAAATTTGTTGGCAATAATTTTATTCAATAGTAATAATTTTATTTGAATTTTTTAAAATCTAAATTAATTAGTATTAATGAAAATTTCTATTAGGAAAACTTGAATTGAACTGAATATTTCCAAATCAAAATCAATTATTATTAACTTCATATTCATTTACTTTATGTTATACACTAAATCATTCAATTCAATTAAATTTTAGTTTTAAATATTCATTTTTGCTAATATTCAATTCAAACCGATCAAAAAAATTTTTTGTTTGAATTTACCTAATAAGGTAGAGAAATAATTTCATATATTTAATTTAAGGCACAATGTGATAAGTTTGAATAGAGTTAATTTGATGGAATAATTAATAAAAAGATAATTATAAAATTAGAGATCTGGGGTAATACTACTTGCTCCACCAAATTATCCCAACTAGCACATTGATAATCATTACTACATTATCACAATAAATATCCGAACTTGAATACTTATAAAGTTTTGTAAGTTTGTTTTCATGAAAAGTAATGGCTAAACCTATGCCACACTAGGTGGGAAAAAATGATATGAAGCATTGATGGTGTAAAAAGTATTTTTGTATCAATTGACAATTAAATTTTCTTAGTATAGGTGAAAAACTTTAAAGCAATAATATTATAGGAACGGAGTGCTATAAATTTAGAAATTTAAGAAAATAGGAAATAGAAATCAACATGCGAAATTTTCCATATATATTTCACATTTCACATAAGTTAAAAGATGAAGTAAAGAGTCGTTTGGTTTAAAATAATACAATATTACCACTTCCATGATTGGTTATCAAAGATGTCTATTTGGATCTTCTAAAAAGGTATAGGGGAGATGTGCCATCTTATAAACACTTAAATAAACTTTAATAAGTTTGAAAAAAAATTTGAGTGAAAGTTTTTTTTTTTAACAAAAACTTCTTAACCTGCTTATGGTGTCCAAATTTTACACTGACAGTGTATTGTATAATAATTCTATAAGAAAATTTATACAATACGTCAGTAGAGTTTAGCAGACTGCACATGCGAGGTTTAACTTTAAGGGTTGACATGTGTATTCTTAGGGAATATGTATTAGTAATATTAAATATTTAATTATGAAATAGGATATGTGTCAACTTTTTAATCCGTTTATGGAGTCCAAAATTTACACTGATAGTGTATTGTATAATAATACTATAAGAAAAATTATACAATTCCTGTTAGTGAATTTTAGCAAACTGCACGTGCAGAATTTAAGGGTTGACATGTGTCCCTTAGGAAATATGTATTAATCAAATATTTAATTAATTATGAAGTGCAGTATGTGTCAACTTCTTAATCCACTTATGTAGTCCAAAATTTATACTGACAGTGTATTGTATAATAATCCTATAAGAAAAATTATGTAATACACCGTCAGTAGAGTTTAGCAGACACGTGCGAGGTTTAAGGGTTGACATTTGTCCCATCAGGGAATATGTATTAAAATTAAATATTTAATTAATTATGAAATCGGGTATGTGTCAATTCTTAACCCGCTTATGGAGTCCAAACTTTACACTAACAATGTATTGTATAATAATCATATAAAAAAAATTATACAATACACCATCAGTTGAGTTTAGCAGACTGCACGCGTGGGGTTTAAGGGTTGACACGTGTCCCCTTAGGGAATATGTATTAATATTTTATATTTAATTAATTATGAAATTGGGTATGTGTTAACTTTTTAACTCGCTTATGAAGTCCAAAATTTACACTGACAGTATGTATAATAATGATTTAAAAAAATTATACAATACACCGTCAGTGGAGTTTAACAGACTGCATGCGCAGGGTTTAAGAGTTGACATATGTCCCCTTAGGGAATATGTATTAATATTTTATATTTAATTAATTATGAAATAAGGCATGTGGCAACTTCTTAACCCGCTTATGGAGTCCAAGGTTTACACTGACAGTGTATTGTATAATAATCCTATAAAAAAAATTATATAATACACCGTCAGTGAATTTTAGCAGACTGCACGTGCATGGTTTAAGGGTTGACATGTGTCCCCTTAGGGAATATGTATTAATATTAAATATATTTAATTAATTATGAAATGGGATATGTGTCAACTTCTTAACCCGCTTATAAAGTCCAAAATTTACATTAGCAGTGTATTGTATAATAATCATTATTATAAAACTTACAATGTCATTGAGATAGAAAAATTATATCATCCATTGTCACAGTAGAGTTTAGCAAACTTTAATGCGGGGTTAAAGGGTTGACATGTGTCTTTTTAGTGTATATTTTCAATATTAAATACACTATTAATTAAGTAATAAAATGTATGTATTAGTTTTTCAGTCCATTTGTAGTATAAAAACTCTACTGACGATGTATTAAATAATTGTCGAGAAAATGATGTATGTATTACTTTTTTAACCTACGTGTAAAATATGTAAATTTCACTGTTTTTCTACAATTTTAAAGAAATAGTAAAATAAATATTTAGTAATATTTTTCACCAAATTATAAAGATTTTAGAAAGTATGGGTAAAATAAAGATTTAGTAATACTTTTTTCGTTTAATTTTGCAACGTAACTAACTTTCATTACAAAATAATGTTCATTCCTTAGAAGTTTGATGTTAAATAAAATTCAAATATTATGTGACTAATGAATTATTTATAAATAAATTATAATTTTAAATATATATTTTAAAATTTGAACAAATCCCTGTGCAACGCGCGGGTTCTAACCTAGTATATATATATACACGATATTGATCATCAAGTCGTACAAATACTAGGACATTGATTACGACTTAATTACACGGATGGAGTAATTATTTTTTGTTTGGTAATGTAATCAATTAAAATTTTAGTAATCATCTTGTCTTATTTTTTGTTTAATTTTATTTTGAATTAAAGTTGGCTGCATCAATATTAAGTCCTTCAAGAGCTTCAACTTCAACAAGCTAGAAATGCCAGGAACTTCAACTTCAACAACAAGCTAGAAATGCTCCGAATTTAAAAGACAAAAACCTAGTTCTGTCTCCTTTTATCTGTCACCCCTAACCGAATTCCACTTACCAAGAAAAGAATTTATAGTTAGTTTAATTCATAGATTCAATGACTTTTTTTTATTTACTTTCCTAAATTAACCCTCATTACATCTCTCATCTTTAATTTTTCTAGCACTCCTACTCCACTTAGCCATATACTCCCTCCATTCCAATTTATATATATGTCGTTTTAGCAAAATGCACACAGATTAAGGAAGCATTAAAAGTTGATAAATTTCAAAGAAAAAAACCCTTAAATGACTATATTGTCCTTCAATTAATACTCTACATATTTTGAATGACAATCTCTCTCCATCTTTAAAGAGGACTAATAGTGGTAAAAGTGCAATTAATGCTATCTTGGTATCCTAAAGTGACAGATATTGTGGAACAAAAAATTTTAGCTAAAGCAGCAGTTAATTTGAAATGGAGGGAGTACTTAGAATTTAAGTAATAACAATTTCCAATAAAAAAGAGACAAGTATCAAATAAGAGTAATTTGGGATGCAAATTGTTTTATGTTGGAAGGTGACAGATAAAAAGGGACAAGAATGTGTGACAGATATATAGGAACAGTGGGAGTATTGTACTCCCTCTTGTTCTATTTTTGCCCCTATTTTCTTTCCCCCACTTACTCTCTCTCCTCTTATCCACTCTCTTAACTAATACTACAACTTGCAAGATTAGTTTTGGAAATAACTAATAGATATGCATTGGTTTTGCTAAAGGGACTTATAAATTGGGACAAAAAAATATTCTAAAAGGGACTTATAATTAGGGACAGAGGGAGTATTAGATACAATAAAGAATTTTAATTTTCATCTAATATTTTTTTAAAAAAATATTATAATAATAAAATGAGAGATATGAAATCGATCTTTTCCATCGGCAAGTGCACTTTCTTGGTAGGCTTTAAAAACCTCACATAATGAAAAACCAATTAAATCATCTTACTACTATATAAAAGCACGAATTCAAAAATCTTAATTGGGAAATTTCTAAAATACCCTTAATATTATAGTATAAATTTTTTTAATTAATATTCTTTTTAGTCATTATACTTCCTTAGTATTATAATATAGTATTCTTTTTAATTATTAAATTTTTTTTTTAAAAAATTTTTAACCCATAACTTTTTTTTTTCTTGAACATTAAATATTTGACTTAGTACGTAAAACTTTCAAACCCAAATATACCATTGTTTATATTTTTGTTACAAGCATGATCGCATCATTTACCATTGTTCAAACCCAAATACATGAATTATTAATTACTACTTTATACTGGCAAGCTAAACACCAAAAATAATAAATTGAATCATCTTAACACTCGGACAAAGGAAAATCAAGAGGCCCAGATCGCCACTTCCTCAACATGAAGGAAAAAAGAAAAAGAAAATTCACTCAATGCCATTATTACCAATTAACAATGAAGAGATATATTTTTACCAGTTTGAATGCGTTGTTCAGCTTAGCAATTTTAGGATGCTATATAAAATCACGAACTCAAAAATTTTAATTGGGAAATTTCTAAAATACCTTTAATATTATAGTATAATAATTTTAAAATAAGTATTTTTTTAGTCATTCAATTTTTTTATTAATTATATGGAGATATATTGTAAATTCAATATATTTAACTTTTTTAAATTATAAAAACATATTAATAATCTGCTATAAATGTTATTAATAATTGACTTCGCATAATTATTTTTAGATTATAAAATTTTTAATTTATAGGTTAATATTTGATGCATCATTGTGTATTGTTTCTATACATGGTTAGTCCATCATGAAATACCGCTTCATTAAGAGATAAAATTCAAAATTTATTAGTCCTTATAAATAAATATTGTATATTTTATTTAATAGTAATTACGTTGAAAATTTATCAAAATCATTTTTTTTTTTGCAATCCTCCTCTCTCTGCATCTCCATCGTCACCCCAAACTCTTTTTTCCTCAAAATTTTATTCAAGCCTTTCACAATTAAAACAAAATTGCTACGTGGCTATATGCCAAACAATGAATATTATCATCATTCATCTCGATATCTCCTCGGCCTCTAATATCCAGTTTTTTTTTCTTTTGGCATGAAATAAAGATTAACCAGCTTTAACATAGAATTTGATAAGATAATATTTTCTTGCGATCAAGTGCTTTTAAGATTAATTTCTTTAATCTCATTCTTCTTTTTTAAGGAAGTATGGGTAGTTTCTTGATTAATTTAAAGATTTCTCCTTTTTTTCTTGGGATATTCCTTTGACAATGGCGGACAAGTGCAGCAGCAAAATGTGGAAAGCTTTGGAAAAATAAACAAAAACTATGCTATGAAAGGTCTAAAAGTTTTTAATTTTATTATTTAACGAGGTGCCCCGTGATGGTTAAATGACTGTGTATAGAGTCACTAACGGTGCAATAATTTTTTAATTTTTTTAGGCCTTTATTCTTCCTTTTGATATAACCTTAAAAATTACATTCAAGCTCAAAGTACTTATTAACGGTACATAGCTTTCATTAAAAAAAAAATACGTAGCTGGTAGATGATAGCCTAATACAAAAATTATGAGTAAAAGTTGAAATTTTTATTGCCATGCTTATTTTCGATTGATTTCTTTGTTATCAAACATAATAAGCGCATAATTCTAAGAAAAGACTTACTACCGCATTACGTGAATATTTCTAAGATCAATGGATAACATTAATTTGTCGCACCTTTACAGAAATTTTAAATTTGTCAAAAACATGTTTGGAACTTAATGGGGAGAAATAAAAGGCCCAATCAAAATTTGAAAATAACTTGATGGGTGGAAGGCAATCTCCCCCACTAGAACGATAAATAAAGTTATATTATTTTTATATTTTCCAAATATGAATAATAATAATAAGTCCTTATAAATAAATATTGTATATTTTATTTAATAGTAATTACGTTGAAAATTTATCAAAATCATTTTTTTTGCAATCCTCCTCTCTCTGCATCTCCATCGTCTCCCCAAACTCTTTTTTCCTCAAAATTTTATTCAAGCCTTTCACAATTAAAACAAAATTGTTACGTGGCTATATGCCAAACAATAAATATTATCATCATTCATCTCGATATCTCCTCGGCCTCTAATATCAAGTTTTTTTTTTCTTTTGGCATGAAATAAAGATTAACCAGCTTTAACATAGAATTTGATAAGATAATATTTTCTTGCGATCAAGTGCTTTTAGGATTAATTTCTCTAATCTCATTCTTCTTTTTTAAGAAAGTATGGGTAGTTTCTTGATTAATTTAAAGATTTCTCCTTTTTTTTTCTGGGATATTTCTTTGACAATGGTGGACAAGTGCAGCTGCAAAATGTGGAAAGCTTTGGAAAAAGAAACAAAAAATATGCCCTGAAAGGTCTAAAAGTTTTTAATTTTATTATTTAACGAGGTGCCCTGTGATGGTTAAATGACTGTGTATAGAGTCACTGACGGTGCATCAAATACTTTTTTAATTTTTTTAGGCCTTTATTCTTCCTTTTGATATAACCTTAAAAATTACATTTAAGCTCAAAGTACTTATTAACGGTACATAGCTTTCATTAAAAAAAAAACGTAACTGGTAGATGATAGCCTAATACAAAAATTATGAGTAAAAGTTGAAATTTTTATTGCCATGCTTATTTTCGATTGATTTCTTTGTTATCAAACATAATAAGCGAATAATCCTAAGAAAAGACTTACTGCCGCATTACGTGAATATTTCTAAGATCAATGGATAACATTAATTTGTCGCACCTTTACAGAAATTTTAAATTTGTCAAAAACATGTTTGGAACTTAATGGGGAGAAATAAAAGGCCCAATCAAAATTTGAAAATAATTTGATGGGTGGAAGGCAATCTCCCCCACTAGAACGATAAATAAAGTTATATTATTTTTATATTTTCCAAATATGAATAATAATAATACTTATTAATAAGAAGTATGTAATTTTGCAAGCATAAATTTTTTTGGTAAATTCTGATCCTTAAGATTTAAATTTTGACACTTAACTACTGTAAAAGATTTGATAACGAAACCTTAAAAGTATGAGAGTATTATATTAAGGTTTTTTTTAAGGGGTATAAGTAAAATTAGGAAGCAAATAAGCTAAGAACCAAAAATAGAAAGCATAGCCTTTTACAATTGTCCGAAACTTGAAAGCATATCAAAGATGCAATTATACAACAAAATTTTGAAGATGATCAAAGGAGAAAGTCGGGGTGGGAAAGTATGAAGCGGAAGGAAACAAAGTTGGAAAGTCCGCCAGAAGATGATCTAATGGGCATATTTTCCCTAATAAACAATGAGGAAGATGTAATGACATAATAGACACAATATAAAAATCAATGTGACAATCAAACCAAAATTACATAGAAAGGTTATCAAATTTCACAGTGTGGTTACCAAAATTTCATATAGAAGTTATTAAAACTTCATAGTGTAAGTTATCAAAATTTCATACAGAGGTTACCAAAATTTCATAAAAAGGTTACCAAAATTTTTTAGGGATGTTAATAAAATTTCTTGCGAAAGTTAACAAAATTTCATAAGGAGGGAGGTTACCAAAATTTGTGCTTATCAAAATTTCCAAGGGAGGTTAACAAAATATTATAAGGAGGTTATGAAAATTTTATGGAGAGGTTACCAAAAATACATAGAGAGGATATCGCAATTTCATTCTCATGGGGAGGTAAGAGTTTATCAAAATTTCATGGTGTGGTTATCAAAATTTCATAATCCAGTTACCAATTTTTTTAGTGTAATTATTAAAATTTTATAGGCAGATTATCAAAATTTCACACTGAAGTTACCGAAATTTCATAGTGCAGTTACCAAAATTTCACAGTGTGGTTATCAATTTTTCATAGGGAGGTTATCGAAATTTCATAATGAGGTTATTAAATTTTCAAAATGTGGTTATAAATATTTCTACATTGGAGCATGAAAACAATTACCAAAATGACAGAGAAATATATTGAAAAATTAGTAAAAATCAAGTTTCCCTTCATTACATTTAAATAGAGTATGTTGTAAAGTGGACTCGCCAAGTAAAGTTTTCTAAGAAGGCTAAAACCCTAACTTCCTGATTTAGCACGTTTAAGCGCCAAACGTTGTTCTCAGGAAAACGCTCATTCCAACCATATTATTTGTAAAACCAATACTCAAATGTTGTGTTTCAGAGTGAGTAAGTTAATTGGAAAGTGGGTTTGCCAAAAAAAAAAATTCTTCAAAACCTAAAACTTGAACTTCACTATTTTGCGTGTTTGTATGCAGAACGTTCTTCTTAAGAAAATGTTAATTCCGAATGCATTATTTGTGTAACCAATGCTCATATGTCATGTTTCGGAGTTAGCAAACTCATTGGAAAGTGGCTTGCCAAACAAAGTTTTCTTCAAAGCCTAAAACCTCAACTTCACAATTTTTTGCGCTTTTTGCGCGAAACATTATTTATTCGAAAATGATAAGAGTGATTTTTTTTTGAAACCAACACTCTAATGTCATGTATCGGAGTCAGTAGAGCTAATTGGAAAATTGGTTCGCCAAACAAAGATTTTTTTAAAACCTAAAACCTCAACTTCATGGTTTTGCGAACAAATACAACTCTTAAATGTCGTGTCTCGAACTGAGTAGATCTTATTGGAACTAGAGCTTACCAGATAAAGTTTTTTAAGAAGAAAAAAACATCAACTTCACGATTTTCTGCGTTTCCATAGAAAACATTGTTCTTGAGAAAACGCTTATTCCAAATTCTTTTTTTTTTTTTTTGTGAAACTAACACTTAAATGTCGTTTTTCGTAATAATTTGGTAAATGATATAATGAATGGTTTTAAATTTGTTGATACATATATAAGTTTTTTATTAACCGTTATAGCTTTTTCACTAACTAAAATATTGTAAATTTGGTAACCTTTGATGAAATTATTACCAAAAATACTTATCAATAGATTTTATTGGATTTTTTGGTGTAAAGCATTTTTCATAACTACATAGCTTTTTTGATAACTCATGAGTATTATAAATCTGATAGCATTCATTGTTGACAAAATTGTTAACTAATAAAAATTTATCGAATTTGTTGTTTCACGTTTTCTATAATATATTATATAACTTTTTAATAAAAAATTACTATAAATTTGATAACTTAGAACGAAAAATTGATGAGTTTATTCCCAATAATTTTAGGAATTTGGGCAAATTTAATCTTTTCAAAATTAATAAAAGCATTATACTACACAATATATAACTTAAAATTAGTTTTACCAAACTTTAATCTCACGTGTGAAACACGTGACAAAAATACTAGTAATAATAAAATATGAAATAAATAAACGAAAATAATAATGAATTACAAATAAGAACGATCTCTTACCATCATGTTCGAGCATATACAATCTTTTCGCTTTTTCAAATGATGTGACTGCAGATTGGCCAGATTAAAAGTAGAAGAAGAAGAAGGACCAGATTTGTTGCTAAACTCTGAAAATCCAAATTGTTTTCCAGGTGAAAACTCCATTTTCGTTCCACTTTCATTTGCACACTTGATCAGCTTATATGGCATCTATTGAGAGAGAGAGAGAGGGGTCTTGGTTGGAGATTGGGGTTGGATTTGGAAGTTGCCTGTTCCCTCCCGATGGTTGCATTTTATCTGGCTAGTGCGACATGGGAGGTTGTTATCTAATTCTCTACGAACCAATTGGGGTATGGGTGGTGATTCTAGTTGTCAGCTATGTAGCGTACGGAGGAAACGATCTCACATATCCTGCGTGACTGTCCTGCGGCTCGAAACGTATGGCAAGCTCTTGGCTTATCTCTTAATTCGGAGGCTTTCATGCAATGGCTTGATGACAACTTAAAGTCTAAAGCACTATACCGTGGTGTGGAATGGAGAATCATATATACATAGTTGCTTTATGGCGAATATGGACTAGAAGATGTAATGTTACAATTAGTGGAGGGGATTGGAATCCACTCGATAAAGCTATTGTTGATAATATTCTGACCACTGCAAAAGAGACTATGGGTGCACTGGTTCCTTCTACGGTTAATATGCGCCAAGATTTTGATGTAAAATGGATCCCACCAGATGGATGTTTTGTAAAGTTGAATACAGATGGAGCGGCTAAGGGAAATCCGGGAGTAGCTGGAGCTGGTGGCTTGATTCGATCAACGGCTGGTTCCTGGCTTATGGGGTTCAGGTTACATCTGGGATATGCTCGAATGTTGAAGCTGAGTTACAAGCAATACGTCATGGATTGCAAGTTGCTTGGGATGGTGGTTATAGAGATCTTATTTGTGAGACGGATGCTCTTGTTGTTATTGATCTCATAACGAAAGGGGATGTTGATTTTCATCCGCTTGGTGGTATTATTGCAGACATTAAACTTCTGCTGAATAGAGACTGGCAATGTCAACTGTAACATACTTATCGAGAATGAAACTTTTGTGCGGATTGGGTAAAAGTACAAAATTGGTCCCTCAAGTGGAGCGAACATAGCAAATTGGTCCCTCAAGTGAAAAAAATATGCAATTTAGTCCCTGAAATGGAGTTAGCTGAGCAATTGGATCCTTTCCGTTAGAAGAGCCGTCAATTGTGCTGACGTGGCAGTGACGCCGTCAACTGTGCTGACGTGTCACATGCCACGTCATATTTTTTGATTAAAAATAGTATTTTTTAAAATATATATAATTTTTTAAAAAAAAATGGTGAGGGACCCAATTGCTCAATGAACTCAACTTCAGGGACTCAATTGCTCATTAAGTTCACTTCAAGGACCCATTTGCACATTTGCCCCTAACTTTTTTGTTTTTTTAATAAAAATAAAAAAATTCATTTTTCTTCTTTTCTATTTTTTCTGTATTTTTTAAAATCATTTTCTTATTTTCAAAACTCGTGGTGAATATGATTAATTTATTAAATAGGAACAATAATAGATTTATAAATGATCTAATTGGTAATATTTAGTATATATTAATCAATTATATCAAGTTTCTCTTCCATGACTATTTCTTGTTTTAATCAGTCCATTTCATAATGTTTTACTGAATAATAGTTAATTTATAAAACAAATACAAATTAAAAAAAAAACTCACAACTTAATATATAATTTTTAAGAAGAAAAGATGCGACTTTCAAAGAAATTCCGCTTCCTACCAGAAACAAAAGGATAGTAATTATCAAAGTTATAAAAATCTTTTTGTAATTTAACCGATGAAAAAAATAATTTGATTTGTTTGATTCACTATATATTCTTTTTTTTTTAAATTTAAACGGGTTAATTTTTCATTAATCAAGGAGTTGGATTACAAATATGAGAGGGAATAACCCAACCAGAGCCTTTGGTCACCCAATCTACACTCAGATTTGACAATATTATGGGCTAAAATATTTGTCTAATTTTTAACAAAATTAAAATAGATAGTATCAAAATTTTTAAAAAAATCATTTTTTATATTTTAATTTTTTTTTTGAAAAAAACAGGAAAAAAAGGGAAAAAAGGAAAAAATGCATTTTTTTATTTAAAAAAACCCAAAAATTAGGGGCAAATGTGCAAATGGGTCCCTGAAGTGAACTTAGTGAGCAATTGAGTCCCTGAAGTTGAGTTAATTAAGCAATTGGGTCCCTCACCAATTTTTTTTTAAAAAAAATTATATATTTTTTTAAAAATTATTTTTTAATCAAAAAATATGATGTGGCATGTGACACGTCAGCACAGTTGATGGCTCATTTAACGGCTTCTAACGGAAAGGACCCAATTGCTCAGTTAACTCCACTTCAGGGACTAAATTGCATATTTTTTCACTTGAGGGACCAATTTGCTATGTTCGCTCCACTTGAGGGACCAATTTTGTACTTTTACCGTGCGGATTGACTTCCTAAGACTGCTTGTGAGCTAGACGATGAGTTTGAGCTTCTATTAGAACCTCCAGATGGTGTATTAAGTTTACTTTCTACTGATGTGAGGGGTATTTCTTTCCCTCGTGGTTTTGTTCAGACTAATTAATAAATAGTTATCGTGGTTTCACCAAAAAAAATAATTATAGTGTGAAATTGGAGAAGAAACCACTTTGACTATCTTACCAGCTTCAGACGAAAACCGGATTGCAGTTCATTTTAATTTTACCAGCTTCAAATGCTTGGAACTTAAACCGCGCAATCTGGAATGCTGCTCAACCTAACTGCCAGTATAGAGTTTCATGAATTTTTCTTTGTTTCAAGTGGCTGGTGTCAAAAGAAAATTTCCAATATTTCTCAACTATTGGTTTGCTGTGCTATTTTCGACTTGCCATTCACTTCTGATTTTGAATGATCGCATTTTTGTTTTGAAGAATCACATTTTAATACCACATTGAATCCAAATAGACTTTATTTTATTTGATTCCATTTCTCCCTTCTTTTCTTCTTGCAAAAGAAACAGCTTTACTTTTTTTCTTGCTCTTACTCAGCAAAAATCAACAAAAAGTTGACCAAATGGTCAGAGAATATATATATATGCTCTGTAAAAACAGAGCACAATATTAATAAAATTGAATGCTTAGGTCTATACCAGGAAACATAAATCTCAATCAAACCTCAAACAAATTAATGTAGCAGTAGAGGCACCTTAAAACTGGAAAGAAAATCAGAAAGACATCAACCAGGGAAAACAAGAGATGAAGGAACCAAGAGTTTTGGACATATTTCAAGTGTAGCCTTTTGAACATATTTGGGCTCTGTTTCATTGCTAATACATACATGCATATATATATATATATATATTTCCATCATATTCAATTAAATTTACCTTGGATGCTTTTCAGATTCCTTTTAAAATAAAATAAAATTGTTTTCTCTTTTATGTGAATTCTTTTTTTTTTTTTCCAATATACTAGCTTATAAAACTTAGTCAAATGCTGACAATGCTCCCAACATTTGCATTGCTGTAACGGCAAAGAAACTAATTGTCATTTTTAAGTGAACTTTGGGCTGTCAAGGATGGATTGAATTTGGCTAAGTCATACAATTTCAATTGGTCATAGATGTCACTTTGCACCCTTAAGTTTATACGGACTGTCACTTTGCACCCAATTTTTTTATTTTGATCAAAATGCACCCTAAAGTTTTATTTTTGTGCCACTTTACACCCTCCGTGATGGTAGGACAAACGATTCTATCATGGTATCCGACGTTGCATTCCACGTGTACCAAAAAGTGACATGTGGCACGCCACACTTAGTACCAAAAGTGACACATGTCACGACATATGTACCAAAAAGTGACATGTGACACGCCACATGTACCAAAAAGTGACACGTGGCATGTCACATATTTCAAAAGTGGCACGTGGCATGCCACGTGCACAAAAGGATACGTGCCATGTGTCATTTTTTGTCCACGTGGCATGCCACATCGGACGCCGTGATCGATTTGTTTTGTCCTACCGGATAGAGGGTGCAAAGTGGCACAAAAATAAAGCTTTAGGATGCGTTTTGGTCAAAATAAAAAAGTTGAATGCAAAGTAGCAATCCGTAACAAACTTAAGGGTGCAAAGTGGTATTTATGCCATTTCAATTGAAACTTATTTTAGATTATATCATAAATCTATCCTAACATCCAAATCTGACGAATGTATTAATGTGAGATGTATGTTTGTTGATATAGAAATGATGCACATAGATATATGCTTATAAGACAGTTTGATGTAGATTTATGTAACCTTTCCTATGGGAAAAATTATCCAATATTTAACCAAAAGAAAGTACATCATTTTCCTTGTCACATCAATTACTCAGAAATTCTTCAGCCCTATCAATAGTTCAATTTCGGCCAAAGAAAAAAAAAATCAATAGTTCAATACCTTGGCAGGTTATCTCAATCCAGGGTCAGGGCATGTACTTACAAATCACCCATTAACAATAACCATTGGCAAGACTTGAACCCCAAACCTTCCAATTGAAGTTTTACCAACTCAACCAACCTTTCAAGCAGGAGTGTTTCCTATTCACTTGCTTTCCTCTTCGGCCTACAATTCGTTCCTGCAGCCATGGGAGAGACGAGACTACCGATGCAGACATCAGTTACAGTCTGGTGGTATGGAACTTCAATCTCGATGTCCTCAGTTTTCTCCCCTTTGAGATTATACCAAACGAACTTGCAGTGGTACCCATTATAGTAGTGAGTAATCCATAACAAAACTTTTTGCCCACACTTTGAATATGCGACGGGGTTAGCGCGCCAAAAATCATATGTGAAAGGGAAGAGTTGAGTCCAATTAGATTCTTGTAAACCATATTCCTTCATAACCCACATATCATAAGCTAAACATTCTCTAGAATAATCATAATGTTGGCCAATCATACAAAGGCAGCCTCCCAATTCCCTAAGATCCATGTGATAACACAATTGATCAAGTAAACTAGTATTATGATCTAGCAATGACATTGGCAGTGGAACATCTCGGTATCTCTCGGTTGTTAGATCAAAAGCAACAATACTTTTTGACTCAAAACTATCATGTCCGATCACCCAATGCAAGGCATTGTTAATGAGTATTGGCTTAAATGCGTTGGAAAGGAAATTGGGGAAACATGGGGTTTCATCAAAACTATTTCTCCAATACCCATACTTCAAGCTGTAAATCTTAGTTGAAAAGTCAAACCTGTGATTCTGCTTATTGTAGCCTTTGATCAACATCACCAACTTATAGTCATCAGAAACGGGATCGTACCCGAATCCATAATCCACGAAAGTCTTTCCAGGAAGAGTGGGAGATCTAGGGACCTTCCGGAGCTTTCTTGTTGTTGGGTTGCAGATGACAATGGCGTCTCCATTGTTGGTTTCTAAGGCTATCAAACCATTGCAAGAACCTAATATTGGGAATCTAACTTGCAAATCTGTTAATATGTCCCTACTCTTGATTTGGGCATTTTCGAGTGAGTCCAAATCGAGAGAATAGGGCTGAAATTTGCGATTGCGGAGGGTGATCACGAAGCGATAAGAATTGGTCTTGAGGGAGTGGGAAAGATGAAGCTTCACGAAATCAGGGCTGTCGATTAAATCACCACAGTCCTTTGAAAGGCACCTGAATCGCAGCAAATCTTTCACCGCTAAGCGGCACAAAATTTCCACCAAGATATCGTGGGGGAAATTGATTCGGCTCGGCATCTTGTTTAAGCAAATTACGAAGGAGAGTAGAAAATCAGAGAAGCGGATTTAATTTGTCTCTATTTAATGACGGCTAAATATTATATGCCCTACAAATCCTAGGTCTACATAGATTACCGACCGACTTAATTACTGTTATTATTCTATGGTTAAAAAGATGGAGTAATTTTGTGCCAAAAAAACAGATGGAGTAATTATTATTTTTTGGTACTTATATGTAATCAATTAAAATTTTAGCATGAACATGGAGTTTTTGTTGCAATAATAATCTTTTGTGTTTTGCTACACAGCCTCAAAAATTGATCCGAAATTTAGACTCCATGACGTGTTCATGGTTCGTTCAGCAGACTGCCCCCACTACTTGAGTGGAGTTTTGTTACATAAAATAGGATGATTAGCCATGACACGTCATGGGAACAAAATTCGGGTAAATTTTTTTTGGGTGGGTGGAAATGGAATTTCCCTAATCTTTTAATTAGCCACAAGTTGAAGTCAAGGAAAGTCAAAGTAATCGAGGGTCCTCTTTAGGTCCATTATTGGGATGGTTTGGTTATGATCCCACAATGTACAAGCAAAGTCAAAGAAATAAACCAGTCATTACCAAAGCAGCCGGTTCTTGAATGTATCCATGAGTCTTGTGTTCAGAATCGAGAAAAGCAGCAGACAGACAACTTAAGCGGACTATATAAGAGTATATATTAGAAACATATTTGATTGTATATGTGACTGTTTCCTTTCAATCAATTTTACTGGAAAATTTTTCCTATATTGGTTTATAATTTGATTATATTTGATTACTTTAAACAAGATGGAATTCCACTGCCTGTCATGGATTCTACATTTTTAGTGTCAATTACTAAATACTCCTTGGATTCAAAATCAGATTTGTAATCTTCCTGATGATCTAATTGTTGAAATCCTTAATAGACTTCCTGGCTCCTGCTGAGGAGGTTTTGAAATGTCCTAAGGTTTGTAAGAAGTGGCTACTGCAACTTATCAATTTACTCACTAACATCTTAAGAATAATGCTTCTCAAATCTTGGTTTTGCAATATGGGTTTTTAAAGGGCGAGTTGGAATTATATTTTCTTGATGAAAAGTTCAATATGGCTTATTTGCATTCCAATTAATGCTTGCATGGTCAATTGCATTTCATGATCATTTATGAGGAAAGAGAAAAATAGAACTAGCTTTGAATCAACTGTTTTGGGCATTTATTTTAGCCTCTGTTTATGTCATGAAGGTAATCGTTGTGCAGATTTGTTGGTTTCTTTAGGTCATGCTGCTTCACTTGGTTCGAGCACCCTCCAGATCAGTTAATCCCATTTTTGACGAAGGATAGGCTCAGAAACGACATCTCCAGAGTATAGCTTTATTTTATGTATGTGAGATATATATTTGTTGATATATAGATGATGCAGATAGATAGATATATGCTTATAAGACAATTTGATGAAGATTAATATGTACTATTGGGAAAATTCATCCATTTAACCTTTTTTTTTGTTCAATAATCAAACCAAAAGAAACCAGTCAATTCATTGCTTCTTCAGTCCTATCAATACCTTGAAACCATGCTTAATTTCCTACCAATACCCTGAAGCCATTCAAAGCATGGTTTCTTAAAGGGGAGGCTGTCCCAGTCTAGCGTCACACCGGACATGCCACAAGTCTCGTTACAGAACACCCAAATACCGTTAGCAAGATTCGAACTTCAAATCTTTTAAGTAGAAGTCTAAAGTCTTACCAATTCAACCAACCTTTCAAGCAAGCAGGAGTGTTTCTTATCGACTTGCTTTCCTCTCCAACCTCCAATTCCATCCTACAGGAAGCCATGGGAGAGACGAGACTACCGATACATACATCAATTCCAGTATCGAAGTCTGGAACATCCAAAATCTCGATGTCCTCAATCGTCTCCCCCTTAGATTATATACCAAACTAACTTGCACTTGTACCCATCGTCATAACCAATACATAACAAAACTTTTATGCCCACACTTGGAATGCGCGATGGGGTACCATAAAATACCACCATCACCAGTAGGGGTGTAAATGAGTCGAGCCGAGTCGAGTCTTGCAAAGTTTGTGTGCCGCTCGTTTAAAAAAAGAACTCAAGCCCAGCTTCGAGCTTATTTTTCAAGCTCAAGCTCGACTAGCTACGAACTCGAGCGAGTTCGAGTCAACTCGTGAGCTCATCAACCTTTAAAAATTTTCGTTAATAATGATAAAAAAATATAAATTTCCAATGCAACACAAAATAATAATTATTGAAAATGACAAATATTAAACATTTATCATCTTTAAACAATAAAATATTAAAAACAATATATGTTCTTGTAATTTTAAATCTTAAATCTTCAGTTTTTGATTTGATTTCCTTTAAGTTTGTAAATCGGGGCTAATGTTTTGGCACACAATATTGCAAAATCAGGTTGTAATGAGGGTGATCAAAGAGTGTGGGTGGATTACTTACCATCGCATATTTGTAATCCCTCTCCATCTTGATTTTAATAAAATCCTGTTAGGCCCTTGATATGGTGCTACGGGGGGTGAATAGCACTTTTAAACAATCTATGGCAATTTCAAGAACTTTGTTAAAGTTGGGTAGAAGTCCTAAATGAAATATATGAGTTTTGAAGGTAGAAATTGAGGAAAATGAAACACAAAGTAAAAAGAGGGTTTAGAGAAAGAGAATGCTCACAATTTATAGAGGTTTGGTGATCCCACACCTACATCCTCTACCTTGATCTCTCCAATCAAGGATTTTCACAAAACCTTCACTAAACTGATGAAATTGTAGTTTCCACCAAACCTTTTACAAATGAGCTCTCCCCAAGCTCAAACTCTTCAAATCAAGTTGAACCCAACTTAATCTATCCAAGAAAAGATGAATATACAAGTACAATGATCTCCCAAAGATCCCAAGTACAAAATTCTGCTCAATACAAATTTTCTCTCACAAAGTGTAGAAATGAAGAACAAAGAGAAATAATCACTTCTTGGCTTTAATAATGATGAACAATGAATAATTCTCACAAGTTTCTAGCCGTTGAAGCTCTTTTCTAGCCGTTATAGCACTTTTTCCACTTTTCAAACTAGCTGTTTTTTTTTGTCCTGTAGTGAGTCTGACAGTTTCAGGATCATTTATAGTCGACTGAAAATACTTTTCAAGACTTGCTATAGTCGACTGAAAGTGCAAATGTTCACTGTAGCAAAGTGGCAGTGCTGACGACCATTGAGACTGCAGTTTCAACACCAAGGATAGTCCACTGAAAGTGATTTTCAACACTTTCTGTAGTCGAATGAAATTTTAATCAGTCCATTCTAAAAGTGGCAGTATTGACAACCACACGACTGCAGTTTCAACACTAACTTCAGTCGATTGAAATTGTCCATTTTCCAATTTTTGAATATTTGCATTTCTTTGAATATTTCTCCAAGGGAATCCATATGCAAACATCTCCAATCTTAATAATGATCATTGATTTTGTTTACGGCTACTCCAAATTCGATTTTTGCGCTCCAATTTGAATTAAAGAGATTTTCTTTGAAACCTACACACTTAATTAGACTTAATTAAATATCAATGAGGAATGTTTTGTGATCATCAAAAATTACATGGAGTCAACAAATCCCATATTTACTTAAAAAAATAACATATTTTCTTTTCTTTTTTTTTTTTTGAGGAAAGAATCATTTTCATTTATTGGTTTGGGATTACAAAAGTACAGGAAGACCCGTACACCGCTACATGATTAGCACATTACTGAAACACTAATCTATGAGCAAACAAATAAACCCAATGACATTTCATTACAATTCAAATAAATCTCTATGCCCATAAATAAACTACCTAACTATCAAATACATAAATAAACAAATTACAAATAAACTCACATTCCGTGAGAGTTGATTCACATCCCGTGAGAGTTGAACCTAAGACCTCATGGTTTAGGTAAACTGGAACTAAGAGTCCAATATTCTACCACCAGGCCAAATGCCTGATGGCAAATAACATATTTTCTGAAGCCATTACATTGCAAGAATAACAACAAACATGTTTTTTTTTTTTCATTTGAAGTTGTTTTTGGATGAGAAAAAAAAAACATGTTTCCTATCTTGGATGAAAAAAAAAAAACATGTTTCATTTGAAGTTGTTTTTGGATGAGAAATTTTATTTTCAGTTTATTAGTTCTAAATATAGGCCCTATCTTGCTGTCAAATGCCCAAATAGATATTCCTACTTCCATAATCCATTGAAGTAGCCTTTTGGACATATATTTTGGGCTCTGTTTCTTGCCTCCAATACATATTCCTATTTCCATAATTCAGTACTTGGCCATGCCTCCAAACATCTATATATATACCTAATAATCTTCTATTAAAATGAAATAGAAAATGTAAATTAATATGAAAATGGATTAAAACAATTATCTTGATCATATAATTGAGAAGTACCCACCAATGCTCAACCGTTGAAACACTGCAAGTTGCACCCAAAAGTGAAAAGAAAATGAAAACATTATATGAAAGGGTGTTGCTATCTTGAGTCACTGGCATTATAGAACTCAACTAGCTAAAAGAGAATCTTTGGAATCCAAAGTGAAGCTAACAACAACCTCGTCTTTTTTTGAGGTAACCATCACCTAGTATTATTGACCTGTAACATGAAAAAAAAGGACCACTTTTTGTTTTTGTTACAATAATAATTTTTTTATCAGCAAGTTTGTAATCTTTTAATTTTTTCTTGTAAGTTGTGACGAACTAATTTGCTAATTATAGGGAAAATAATTGTAGATGCCATGTTTAAAAATGGATTTTTTCTTTCTTACCAAAGCACATGAACATAGTCAAGTAAGCTGTTAAGAACTATGCCTGCCATGTGTTTGTTAAAATTGCCACCATATTGCCATCAAGTTTTTTTTATTCTTCTTTTGCTGGTAGTTTATCTATATCATTCACACAGCAAAACCCATAGTTTTTTTGTTTTTGTTTTTTTCGACAACAAAGAAAGGAAAACCCATAGTTTAGTTTCAATCATTTGATATTTTTGCACTATTTTTTAAGGTAGACTGAACTGAATTTAACTAATGTTCAAGCAAGTACTCAACAACTCTTTTTATCTACATCCATGAAGTCAAAGGGTAACTTGGCTGGTAAGTTTGGCCTTTACCATTGAAACTTGATTGTAGTATATATTTGCTTTCTTTTCATAATCGAAAACCAAGAATAAGCCAACCAAAGAGAAGCTTTCTTTTCTTGAGATTTGCATTCTGATCTACTCATTCTTTCTCTTTCGAGAAAGATGAAATATCCTGCAATGAATGTTGTTCAACTCCTTGTTGTTGTTCTCTGTATACTGTTAGAGTTGGCTGCATCAAAAGGTTGTTTAAGACCTACTTGTGACTTCCACGATCAAACCCTTCCCGATTCTTCACTAGTCATTACATACAATCGAACTACAGAGATTCAAAAGCATTGCAGCTCTTTTCTGACTTCAGCTTCTGAATTGAAACCTGATGATGATAAGGAGGAAGACTTAGGAATGAGCTCTCCTTTTATCTTGGAGATTGGGAGCAAGAGAATGATGGGGCGCCGTTAATTCAACTTGATGATGAAGGGATTCCAGAGAGCAGCAGCCAATCTCTAGACAACTCCCCAGTCAAGCTGGTCTCCTTTGAGGTAAAGGATGTTAATTCAGTCCAATACCTTAAAAATGCAGTTAGTCTCAGAGGGGTTCTATCTTTGGGGATTTCCAGGAACAGCTTGTTTACTTATAATATGGGCTTAGAGCCTCGTATGAATCCTCGTACATCTGTCATGGCTATTGTTTTTGAAGGGATTTATATGGAGACCAACAAGAGCGGAGGAGAAGGTTTGCTGTGCATGCTAGGAAGTTCAACTTCAACACCTTCTGCTGATAAGTGTGAATGTGATGAGTTCTCGGAGTCCGCGAGCAGCTATGGGAGCACTTACAATCACCGGCCGCAGCTACATTTTTTGGAAGACGATCAAATTTTGCTTGTTCTGCGCTATCCTAAAACCTTCAACTTGACCAGAAGAGCAATCCAGGGGGAAATGGTAAGTCTAAATAAAAAAGGCAGTTCAAGGCAATTCAGTAAAGTTCATATATCTTCTCAGTTAAGTGGCCACACACGGTATCAATTTAGTTCTGAACTGCTCAACTCAAGAGAATTTGATCCATCTCCTTACCAAGATGAATTGAAGGAAGATGGTGCCAGGATGCTTAGTGGTGGAGAACTCTGTGCAGTACTACTTGAGCATGTTTCTATGGCAAATATTATTCCAAATTACAAGTTCAACGGTAGTTATATGAGCCAGATCCATGGCAGTTTGGGTCCTTTCTTGCTCAGAAAGGATGTTGAGGCTACTGATGGTTTGATTTATGACAACATTAAGCTCGTTTTTCAACATATCAAATGCGAGCAAAATACCACTTCTATCAGAACAGACAGAGGCAATGCCAAGGTTTCTGCAGTGCTGAGAGCATTTCCAACGGGAAGTTCAGGATATTTTGAATCATTCAGAACGGGTCTTTCAGGCTTGACTTTAACCGCTGAGGGGATATGGAATGCTTCATCTGGACAGCTTTTGATGGTTGGATGTGAGGGCGGTGTTGACCTGAGTTGGGAAAGATGTGATTATGAGATTGCAATGTACTTTCCCCGTGCATTTTCTATCAAGCAAAGAAGCTTTCTATTTGGAAGCATATCCAGCTTGAAAAAGGAAACAGGCTTTGACAATCCTTTATTCTTTGATGCAGTGGTAAACTCCAATGAAGTCCTGAACAGCTTACTATACAATTATTCGAAGATGATCAGCTTGGTCAATCGATTTGAGAGGAGAACTCTAGCTCATCAAATGTTATCCGCTGTCAAGCAGTTGCTCTTCCAGTATCCTGCACTAAAAGATGAAGAAGAGCCACTTGTTCAATTAAGTATGTTGGCCCGTAGTCTTGGTTTAAATGGCTATGTAGTCCCTGATCAATTAATTGAAGGACAGAAATCGAGGGTCCTCATTCAGATGGATGTGCTCTCTCTAGGTCCATTATTGGGATGGTTAGATTATGATCCCACAATGTACAAGCAAAGTAAAAGGAATAAACCAGTCATTACCAAAGAAGATCTCAAAAGCAGCCGGTTCTTGAATGTATCCATGAGTCTTGTGTTCATGATCGAGAAAAGCAGAAATGGTACGTATATATCAGAATTGTCCTTGGAAGGCTTATATGATCCTACTTTGGGTGAGATGCATTTGATTGGATGTAAGAAGGCTTTTGTTGAGACCATTGGCCTTGAACGTGGCCAAGATTGTTTGATTGAAGTGAATATTCAGTATCCAGCCATAAATTTCCAATGGACGAACAATCCAACTACAAAGATCACTATTGGCAGCCAAAGGCAGGAAGATGATCCGCTCTATTTTAGCCTGATTACCGTTGATGATTTTTTCACTGTTGATGCGCTCTATTTTAGTCTTGCTGATCAAGAAGCTTTCGAAGGGATTCTTTGCATTCTAATGCTTGCAGGGTCAATTGCAATCATATGGAGCCAACTCTTATACATGAAGGTAAATGCAAGTATTGTTCCTTACATTTCTACTTCCATGCTTGCTTCTCAGATCCTTGGATATAGCCTTCCGCTGATTTGTGGTGCCAAAGTTCTATTGAAGTCCAACAAACTTGAAGCTTATTACGGAGCATGGTCTCAGAGTGCATTAGAAATGTTGAAACTTCTTCAAAGTATCCAAAATGCTTTGTTGTTGGTGGCCATACTAGTCACTGCAAGACTCTTTTGGGTGGTAACGAAATCTCGAAAAAGGCATCATCTCAAAGGATCAAGGTATGCTGCAACAAAGAAAAGGATTATCTTGGGTTTCATTGTTATATGCACTGTTGATTATCTTATTTGGCTTGCCACTCGTGAAAATCCAAATGTGCATGTTCAGCCTGGAAAGGACAATTATGAAGCAAGAAATGTGGATATGCAGCAAACTTGGATGACAATTATAGAGGATGTTGTGTCTTTGCTTCAAGACATGTTTCTACTTCCTCAGATTCTTCTCAATCTATCAATGGCAACACCTGTTAAATCCTTGAGGGAAGCCTATTACCTTGGATTTACTTCATTAAGGCTTCTTGTTCACTTTCTTGACTACACAAGGGATCCTGTTTTACACCCCAAAGTAGATGTTTCTGAATTCATGAGTCAGAACTCAACTTCTCACTTGTTTGCCAAGGTTGCTGCTCCAACAACCATAATTATGACAGCAATTATAGTTTACATCCAGCAGAATTGGAAGTACCAGAAGCATATGATTTGAGGTTTGCATTATTTTAGATCCAACAAAACACCAGCACATTGTAATTTCTGTGTTTGTGTCAGTCTAATGGTTGGAGTTTGAATTGTTGTATGTCTCTGTTTGTTATTATTATCTTGAGAACCAACATGATGTTAAAACAGGGGTGAAAAGTTCTTTTTTACAAGCATGTTGGTTTTCTTTCTAAAGCCTGAAGCCTGTTCATAGCAGGAATTGTAACAAAAATGTTCATTTCCGTTGAATAAAACCAAAATAAAGATGTTCATTTGCATGGTTGATATAACAATGTTTAGGGCATTTATTTTGGGCTCTGTTTAATGAAATATAAATCATCTCTTTAATGTTCCATCATACTATTCAATTAATTTACCTTTGTATGCTTTTCGGATTTCTTTTAATATAAAATTGTTCTCTTTTATGTGCTTTTTTCTAAACTAGTAATTTGCCACGTGTTCCACATGTGGGGTTGAAGTTTTGATTGAAACATATTTTAAGTTACATAGTGCAATATAATGTTAATGTTAATTTTGAAAATATTAAATTTCTGTAAATTTTTACAAATTATTGAAAATAAATTAATCAAATTTTTGTTTCATATTTTTTTGAATTAATTTCTAATTAAATCGAAACAAGATTTAAAAGCTCGTAAAAACAAATCCTTAAATCCAATATGCCTGAGATTTGATTAGATAATATAGATATTTCAAAGAGTATCGGCGCAAAAAATAATGCAAAACTAAGTCGGACCTCGGAGCGCATTTTTAGCCAAAAACCATGATGCGAAAAATAATCCAAAAGATTTTTCCTCAATTTTTGGAAAAATTACTCATAAAATATATATAATTCGACACCAAAAAGATTGAATGACTTTTTACGATTTTAATATCGTTTTTCATATTTTTTCTGAATCAAATTCTAATTAAATCGAAACAAGATTCAAATGCTCATAAAAATAAATCATTAAATCCAATGTGTCTGAGATTTCATTATATGAATAAAAATATTTCAAGGAGTCTCAGCGTCAAAAATCATGCAAAACAGAGCCGTGACCCCAGAACGCGTTTTTAACCAAAAAAACGTGATGGTTAATATATGATTTCGGCTAAAATTTTGCAAAAATTGACCCAAAAGATATTTCCTTCAATTTTTGGCAAAAATACTCATAAAAAATATATAATTATACATTAAAAAGATTGAAGGGCTTTTAACGCTTCTAATATTGTTTTTCCTATTTTTTTCGAATTAATTTCTAATTAAATCGAAACAAGATTCAGATGCTCGTAAAAACAAATCCTTAAATCCAATGTGGCTGAGATTTGGTTAGATGAATATAGATATTTCAAGGAGTCTTGACGTCAAAAATCATGCAAAACTGACCCGGAGCCTCGTAACGCGTTTTTAGGGGAAAAAAAGCGATGGTACACGATTTCGGCTAATATTTTGCGAAAATTGATCTAAAATATTTTTTCTCAATTTTTAGCCACAATACTCATTAAAAATATATAATTCAACACTAAAAAGATTGAAGGACTTTTTACGCTTCCAATATCGTTTTTCCTATTTTTTTGAATTAATTTCTAATTAAATCGAAACATGATTCAGATGCTTGTTAAAACATTGGTTGGGATTTGGTTAGATGAATATAGATATTTCAATGAGTCTCGGTGCAAAAAATCATGCAAAACTAAACTGGGCTTCGAAACATGTTTTTAGCCAAAAATCGTGATATTATTACACGTTTTCGGCTAAAATTCTGCAAAATTTGACCTGAAAAATATTTCCCCAATCTTTAGCCACAATACTCATAAAAATATATCATTCAAGGTCGAAAAGATTGAAGGGCTTTTTATGCTTTAAATATCGTTTTTCATGTTTTTTTTTTAACTAATTTCTAGTTAAATCGAAACAAGAATCAGATGCTCGTAAAAACAAATCCTTAAATGCAATGTGGCTAAGATTGTATTATATGAGTATAGATATTTTAAGGAGTCTCGGCGCCAAAAATCATGTAAAACTGAGTCGGACCCTCGAAACGCCATTTTAGCCAAAAACCATGATTTAACTTATACGATTTTGGTTCAAATTTTACTAAAATATGACCCAAAATTTTTTTTCTCAATTTTTGGATAAAATACTCATAAAAAATATGTAATTTAACGCCAAAAAAATTGGAGGGCTTTTCACGCTTTTAATATCATTTTAATATTTTTTCTGAATTAATTTCTAATTAAATCAAAACAAGATTTAGATGCTCGTAAAAACAAATTCTTAAATCCAATGTGGCTGAGATTTGATTAAATGAATATGGATATCTCAAGGAGTCTTGACGCAAAAAATCATGCAAAATTGAACCGGGACCCTGGAACGCACTGTGATGATTATTACACGCTTTTGAGGAAGTAGGAAAGATGAAGCTTCACGAAATCAGGGGCGTCAATTAAATCACGACAACCCTTTGAAACACACCTTAATCGCAGCACATCTTTCACCGCTAAGCGGCATACAATTTCGACGAAAATATCCTGGGGAAGATTGATTCGGCTCCGCATCTAGTTTAAGCAAATTAGAAAATCAGAGAGGTGGATTTGCGTCTATTAATTAACGAAGGCTAAATACTATTAATGTATGATGATCATCAAGTCCTACAAATACTACAATTTCGGATGTCCTTTCCGGAGGATACCGTCAATTATCTCCAAGTCTTGTTTCCACTTGCTCAGATTCTTGTCAATCGATCAATGCAAACACCTGTTAGAAAGCCTATTACCTTGGATTTACTTCAATGAGGCTTATTATCCACTGTTAAAAATAAAAGATTATTTCTCAGAGAAAAAAAAAACAGAACTAGCTTTGAATCAACTGCAGTTGCATGGTTGATATAACAATGTTTTGGGCATTTATTTTGGGTTCTGTTTGATGAAATATAAATCATCTCTTTAATGTTCTTTTCTTTTATTTAGTTCCATCATATATTCAATTAATAGCTTTTAATTCTTCTTCAAATGCTGGCAATGCTATAGAATATGATGTATAACGACCAAGAAACTTATTGGTCCAAATTAAATCTTTTGTAAGTGAAGTTTGGGCTGTGAAGGATGGATTGAATTTGGCCAAGTCATACAATTTCAATTGAAACTTATTTTAGATTATTATATCATAAATCTATCCTAACATCCAAATCTGATGAATGTATAAATGTGAGATATATGTTTGTTGATATATAAATGATGCAGATAGATATATGACAGTTTGATGAAGATTAATATGTAACCTTTCCTATGGAGAAAATTATCCAATATTTAACCTTTATTTTCTTTCCAATATTCAAACCAAAAGAAAGTACATCATTTCCTTATCACATCAATTACTCAGGAATTCTTCAATCCTATCAATACCTTGAAGCCAGGTGAGGGAAGGCTCTTTAAGTCCAGTGCCACAAGCTTCTGAGAGGGGGTTTATAGCGGTAGATACAAATCGCCCACCAATGGTACGAGTAGGAAGTTTTACCAACTCAACCAACCTTTCAAGTATGGGTGTTTCCTATTTGCAATTTGTTCCTGCGGCCGTGGGAGAGACGAGACTACCAAAATAGACACCAATTTCCCAATAGTCTGGAACATCCAATATCTGGATGTCCTCAATTTTCTCCCCCTCGAGATTATACCAAACTAATCTCCAAACTGACTTATTGTCCGACCCACCTTCGTAAGCAATCCATGACAAAACTTTCTGCCCACACTTGGAATACGCCATGGGGAACAATAAACTATGACCAGACAATGTGGAAGAGAAGAGTTTGGTCCAAGATTCTACTAAACCATATTCCTTCATAACCCATACATCAAAAAATGAAAATCTTCTAGAACTATCATAACGACGCCCAATCATACAAAGGCAACCTCCCAATTCCATGACCATATTATAATAACTAGTGTTATGATCCAGCAATGGCAGTGGAACACGTCGGTATGTCTCGGTTGTTAGATCAAAAGCAACAATAGTTTTTGACTCACTATCATGTTTGGTAATCCAATGCCAGGCATTATTAACGAGTGTTGGCTTAACTTCGTTGAAAAGGAGAGTGAGGAACCATGGGGTTTCATGAAAAATACTTCTCAATACCCAGACTTCAAGCTGTAAATCTGATCAGTTGAAAAGTCGCACTTCCTATTATTGTGATTGTAGCGTTGAATCAACATCCCCAACTTATAGTCATCAGAAACGGGATCGTACCCGAATCCATAATCCACGAAATTACTAATTCCAGTAGACGCAGGAGGAAGAGTGGGAGGTTTAGGGACTAGCCAGATATTCTTTCTTGTTGTTGGGTTGCAGATAACAATGGCGTCTCCTTTGTTGGTTTCTAAGGCTATCAAACCATTGCAAGAACCTATAATTGGAAATTTAACTTGCAAATCTGGTAATAATAATATGTCACTACTCTTAATTTGGGGGATTTCAAGAGACCCCAAATCTAGAGAATAGGACTTGGATTTGTGATCAGACACGAGGATAGTTGTAGTCAAGCCGGGCTTAATTTGCTAATTATACAAATGAAGATGCCACTGGTCAACTAAGTTTTTTTTCTTTTGGTGAAAATCAAACTAAGTATGCAGTCGTCTTGTTGGGAGACTCACCCACCATAACTAGGTGTGCGACGTGGGTCAGATCCAGATTAGTCAGGACCAAGCCTTTGATACCAGATGAGATACAAAAAAAAAAAAAGAAAATCAAACTATGTTGTTCAGTACTTAAATAGTTTTAAATAGTTAACGAGTATTGCTACTTGACCCTCTAATTTGTCCCTCCACTTGACCCGTGTCGTTAGAAAACTTACTATAATTTATAAAATTATATTCAATAATCCTAAAATTAAGGGATTAATTTACCCAGCAAACTCTTCATATTTATAACTAGGGGCTAAACTTAGATTTAATTTCTTACCTTAATTATTAGGGGGGTTAAAACTGGATTTAATTTATTTTCTTAATCATTAGTGTTAAGGATCATTTAAAGTCAAACTCTCATTCCAAGTTAGTCAAGACAGTTCTCCACTCAAAGCTAGTCAAAACAATTTCCCATTCAAAGTTAGTTCCCTAGAATTGATTCATTCAATGCTAGTTTGAATTCAATATTGTAATTACTCCCTCCCATTCAAAATAAGTGAAATATTTCAACATTTGCAGCCTTGCAAAATAAGTGAAACAATTACAAAACCAATGCAATTTTACTCTTTTTTCCATATATACCCCTAAGTGTTAATTAAAGTGGTTGAACTTTTAAGTGGTCTTGGAAAGTTGGGAAAGGAGAGAAGATTTATTAATTAATTGTTTATAAATTTTTTGAAGGGTAATTATGCCATTTTAAGCAAAATTTTACTAAATTTAAAACCAACTAATCATTGCCTTGGTCTGTGTAATATTCCTAGTGTTTCAGTTATTTTGAATGGGAGGGAGTACTTTACAGCACAACTGTACTTGTATAAATATACTCATTGTAACACAACAATACTATGAATGAAAATCTCATTTCCCTCATTCATCAAAACTCTTCTCTATATGGTATCAGACTTTCTCTTGCCTTAATCGGCTTTTCAATCCTGGTTTCTTTTTTATTATGGCTACTAATGCTATTGTTCCCACTAATCAACCCTCCCCAATTGCTCTCAACACATCTGCCCAACTACACTTGAAATTGACATCCACCAATTTCACCTCTTGGCGTGTACAGTTTGACACCCTACTTATTGGCTTCGACCTTATTGGCTATATCGATGGTTCTCTTCCTTCTCCTCCCCCTGAAATTGAAAAGGATGACAACAAAATTTCCAATCCTGTCTACAGTTTCTGGCTTCGCCAAGATAAGCTGATATTTCATGCTATTTTGGCATCTTCCTCTGAATCTGGTTTGCCTTTGATTGCTGCTTCCAAAACTTCTTGTGAAGCATGGAAGACTCTAACCAAGATGTATGCCAGTCGCTCTCGCTCTCGTGTCATGGATTTGAAAAACAATCTCACCTGCACAAAGCGTGAGAATAAGCCTATTGCTAAGTATATGCAACAAATGAAGCATATTGCTGATGAGATTCGCTTGGCTAGATCCACTATTGATGAGGATGATCTTGTTCTCTACATTCTTAATGGTCTGGGCAGTGACTATAAAGAAATCTCAACAGTAGTCCGAGCAAGGAGGACTCCCATCACCTTTGATGAGTTACATGAAAATTTGATTGCATTTGAGATGTATTTGAAACAGGAAGTGGTTCAAGAAACCAATGCAGTTTCTGTACCTACTGCTAATTATACCCGACGTTATTCTAGCAACCAAAATGGGCCGAAATAATGGTCCATGGCCTCGCAATGGCAATTACAATAGGTTGTCTGATAAGAAACCAAATGGTGATTCTATCAATCGCCCTTCCTGCCAGATATGTGAAAAACCTGGTCACACTGCTCGACAGTGTTGAAAAGGCATGCAATTTTTTTCCTCTCAGCCAAAAGCAAATTATGCTCATTCTGCTCGGACTAACAAAAGCTGGTGTATGTTACTGCTGAGTTGAAGGATTTTTCAATCAATTCAGATTATGATGGCACTGATGAAATGGTTGTTGGCAACGGTCCAGGTTTGAAAATCACACATTCAGGCACCACCTCTCTTAATTTTCCTACTGTTTCTTTCTCCCTAAATGTTGTCCTGTGTGTTCCAGAAATTACACAAAATCTTGTTTATGTCTCTAAGTTTTGTAAAGCTAACAGTGTGTCAGTTGAATTTGATGCTGAATGTTTTCTTGTGAAGGACTTACTGACTCGGAAGGTGCTCACTAAAGGATTAAATGTTGACGATGTCTACCAGTTTCCATCCAATTTTCATGTTCAACGTCCATTTCTTCTAGTCCATCTTCTTCTTCCAGTTTCATCTTCATCTAATGTTAATTTTTCATCTTGTAATTCTTGCCAATGCAATAAAAGTCATAAGCAGTCAGTATCCACATTGTCTAGTACTCGACCACTTGAGTTAGTTTATACTGATCTTTGGGTCCTACACCCACACAATCAATTGATGATTATTCATACTATGTGATCTTTGTTGACCATTATACACAAAAATACTAATTCCTCCGGTAGACGCAGGAGGAAGAGTGGGAGGTTTAGGGACTAGCCTGATCTTTCTTGTTGTTGGGTTCCAGATAACAATGGCATCTACAATATTGTTGGTTTCTAAGGCTATCAAACCATTGCACGAGCCTATAATTGGAAATTTAACTTGCAAATCTGATGATAATAGTATGTCACCCCTCTTAATTTGGGCATTTTCCAGTGAGTCCAAATCGAGAGAAAAGGGCTTGGATTTGTCAGACACGAGGATGATTAGGGAACGATGAGAATTGGTTTTGAGGGAGTGGGAAAGATGAAGCTTCACGAAATTAGGGTTGTCGATTAAATCTTGACACTCCTTTGAACCGCACCTCAATCGCAGCACATCTTTCACCGCTAAGCGGTACAAAATTTCCACCAAGATATATTGTGGGGTGTCATAACGTGCAAATCGCGAGACTTGAGCGCTAGACGCATTTGAAAGGAGTCGCCACCAATCTTTTTTATCCAGGTGTGATTGGCCACCTAAATTTGATTAACCATTCTAATGTTTTCTTAATGTTGAATTAAGTTCATTAATAATGATTAACCATTAGTCTTCATCACCAAATTAGGGTTCGGGAGTTCGATTACGTGTAGGGAAGGTATTAGCACCCCTACAACGCCTTTCAAAAAGACAGTACCATTTAACTAAACATTAACCTTTTAGCCTTAATTATTACTTTCAATCCTTTAAATTCATTATTGTTTGATTTTTCCATTTAATTAAATTGTCTTTAATTTCCTCACATTTTGACAAAAACTTGAGACAATTATCCTCAAGAGTATTCAAGAAATTTTAAAATTCTTGAAGAGGCTCCGTCGTCGGAATTTTAAATTATTACTTTTATTTTGGTATACTTCATTAACAATTCAATTGATTTTTAATTATTATTATTATTATTTCTATATATAGTCTCTCACAAGTTGACAAGACTAATTAAACATCCATTTTAACTTGTATCAATTCAATTAATTTTTGATTATTATTATCATTTTTATATAGTCTCCCACAAATTTGGCAAGACTTTGAAGAAAAAGATTTATTTACTTATATTAAAAACCAGTTTGATTTGATTCTTTTTATTTAATGGTTTCTCACATATTGGCAAAACCTAGTATTTATTTATTTGTTATAATTGAATTTTCCATATATATTAACAATCTTATTTAATTTTATTTATTTTATTTCCTTTTTTTAATGTCTTCTAAATCTCCCACAATTTGGCAAGATTTAGAAAATATTCTCATTATTATTCAATCTTTATAATTTATTTATTTCTTAAAATATCTCCTAAACCTTCCACAATTTGGCAAGATTTAGAAAATATTCTATTTTTAAATTTTATTATTTTATTATTATTTTACATGAACCCTAATTATGCAAAATCCTCAAATTCCCCACAAGATTGGCAGAATTTGATGGATTTACCTAACCTAATCTAATGCATATGATTTTGCCGTTCACAGTTTATACTCATGCGGGCCAGGAGTAAAATTTTGAGTGTTTTTGATGTTTTGAACAATTTTGATTGTAGAGTTCATCTTTGAATTTTTATTTACAAAAGAAAAATATTAGAACATGATTTTAACCCTCATGATGTTTTATCCTTTTTTACAGAAACAATAAGGAACAATAATAATAATAAAAAGACTATGAAATGAATAAAGAGAAAGAAATCTAATTTTCAATGAATAATGTAAATCTGGAGGTGAAAGAATAAAATAGGAAGAAAACATAAAAGAAAACAGCCATGGGAAATTAATTTGGGAGGTGGAACACGTGGGTTCCATGGTTGCAAAACATACCTTAATACCTTTCAACAATTTGCTCTCTGTATATACAAGTGTAACGCCTTGACTAACGGGATGTTTGAACAATTTTAATCATACAAACACTCATTAGGTTTGGTTTCGATGGGGTAGCGGCGTAGAGATTTTTAGTGTCTCAATTGGATTGTTTTTCGACAGAAGGGTTGCGTAGCAGCCAATTTTCTAGGCGTGTCTCTCTCTGTATATGTGTCTCTTTTTCTAGGGTTGGGAAAAGAGAATCTTTATATAAGCCAATATTCTTTAAAAGCAAGTCATGTAGGAAACTACTAGGAAGTTTCCAACACAGACTTATTTAATATGTGCAGTAATTATTTGTTTGACCCACTTATTAACTAGCCCAACTAAATAATCACTAAAGTTCAAACCCAACCCAATAAATTGTAACCCAAACCTAATCAGGTCACATCACTAGGCTTAAACCAAAACTAATTAACTTAGACTTGGCCTAAACTAAATTTCGGTGTCTACATAGGGAAGATTGATTCGGCTCCGCATCTTGTTTGTTTAAGCAAATTACCAAAGGAGAAGGAGAGTAGAAAATCAGAGAAGCGGATTTGCCTCTTATATTTAACTACGGCTAAATACTATAAATATATATGATGATGATCAAGTCCCTACAAATACTAGGTCTAATTGAAAATTTAGTAACCATAAAAGTCTAGTGTTGATGAACATGGAGTTTTTTTGTTACAATAATCTTTTAATCAGCCCCAAGTTGTAATCAAGCAGGGCTTAATTTGGTAATTACAAAACTGAAAGATGCCATTTGCACATGGACATGGTTAACTAAGTTGTTGAGTACTTAAAAGTTGATTCCTTACAGTCATCATAGTAACTTAATTTTTACAACCCTGAACTTGGATTACATACTTTTGACACTCCATCTCAGGGTCTTTCTCCACTACTTACAGCAGATGCCATGGCCTATGGAGCAATTCACTAGTTCTTTAGTTGTAATTTCTTTGCTCTTATATCTTTATCTTTTTATACTTTATAATTCTAAATTTCAAAAACATTGATCTGAAACATTTAAAATACCCTTTTTAATTTTAAATATTAGATTAAACTTTTAAGATTTAATATGTAATTTTATTAGATTAAACTTTTAAGGTTAACTACTTCTCCAATAGCCAGACTTGAAGTTGTAAATCTTAGTCGAAAAGTCGTAATCCCCTTGATAGTGATTGCAATTGAAGCGTCCAATCAACATCACCAACTTATAGTCACCAGAAACACGGGATCGTACCCGAATACATAATCCTTGAAAATATCTCCAGGAAGAGTGCGAGGTTTAGGGACTAGCCGGGTCTTTCTTGTTGTTGCGTTGCACAATTGCGTCTCCCTTGTTGATATGTATGGCTATCAACCATTGCACGAAGCTATAATTGGTAATTTAAATTGCAAATCTGTTAATATGTCAGTAATCTTAATTTGGTGATATTCGAGAGAGCCCAAATCGAGAGAATAGGGCTTGGATTTGCCATTGTCGAAGATGATTAGGGAGCGATGAGAATTGGTTTTGATGAAGCTTCATGAAATTAGGGCTCACTACAAAAAAAATGGAAAATAGAAACGGAAAATAGAGACATTTTTTAATTGAAAAAACGTCTCAAAAGAGAGCAGAGACAGAATCAGAGACGATGGCCTGACCAACATATCAGAATAAAATTTCTAACAATTCAAGAACTAAGTGAAGGTCCAATAAGTTAACATTACTAAATTTATTTTCAATCAAGAAACATAAAGTGTGTGACTTAAACGTGCCTTTTTTATGGTCAAATCAAAAAGGAAAATTCATGAAATCTAGGGGAAAATGTGGCACACAAAAAATAAAATCTTGGCAAGTATGACCAAGTAGTTAAGACTAACAGATCATGCTAAAATAAAGAAAACCCAGAGAAGGAAACAAGAAAGAAGTATAAAAAATTGTCTCACAGGCAAGAAAAGTAAGCAGCTGAAGCAGTAACAAGCTCAGACTGTGCTTGAGAGACACCAAGCTGAAGCAATCTACTTTATTTGTAAAAAATTAACATTAGAACTTTAAAGCAAATAGGACAAAATTAATAGTCAAAATGTAAGTGAAGTTCTGGAAAAAGCTAAAATCTGCCGCAATTTTTAGAAACTAAGGAAGTGATTTCTAAACAAAATCAACATTCTTAACGTACTTCACCTCTTCTTTGGCAGTAGCAATCCTCACGAGCGATTCCTCCTTACTGTCAGATTTCCCCTTCAGCCCAAAAACCATGGAATGTAGACAAATCAATCATAATTAATTTCCCATTTTCTAGAAGGCAAAATAACCCAAATTTCACAACTATATATTCGAAATAAAGGCTGCAAATTGCTAAATTATATCAGATATATGCCCAAACATCATTACAAAGAGATTTTAAGGGAGAGAAAACAGAGTTGTTGGAGAGTGAGCGACTTACCAGTAGAGAGAGAGAGATGGCGGCGAGAGGGGATGCTAAGGAGGCTGTGGCGAGGTCTAAACGTCCGACTAACGGTAGTTTAGACTGAGAGAAGTCGAGATATGGCGGTAGAGAGAGAAAATTCGTGGGATATAGTAAAATTTCAAGGGAAAGAGAGGGACGGCAGGCAATGGTGGAGCGGATGGTAGCGGAGAAGCAGGTAGGTGGCGGCTTTTGGAGGAGGAGCCCAAGGGTGGCCGCGGGGGGAGAGGGTTTTGGCCAAAGGCTGTTGTCTCGTGTTTGATGAGGCAAATAGGAGAAGAGATAGGGTTTCTTTACTTTTCTTATTTGAGCTTAGATGGATTTTATTCCATTTCAATTTAAAAAAATAAAAATATAAAATAATACGTCTCAATAAGCGTCTCAACAGAGACGGCTATTGAAACGAAATTTTTAAGTTCCGTTTCTAAAATCGTTTTTGAGAAGATTTTTAGTGTTGATGAGCGCGAAAATGATTTTGCCCAGAAGTGGAACGCGGCAAAACCAAAATTTTGGAAAATGAGAGGGAATAAAATATCCGTCTCCATTATCGTTTCTAAATCTAGAAACAATAAATATATATTTGAAATAGTCAAAACTCAATTAATTTTTTGGCAGAAAAAAAAACTAAATCAACTTTTATAAAAAAACTTAATTACTTTGAAAAAATTACTAAAATAAAATATATAGTATATGAATTGTAAAAATTACTAAAATACATAGTACATGAATTGTTACATTAATTAATAATAATCATTGGAATCATCATTACCCTCTTCATATATAGTATAAGCTTTGAATTACTACTTGTCGCATTTCATATGAATTTATTGGGTTCACATGAAGTTAGGGATATCACCCAAATCAATAGCTAAACTCTCAATTACTACTTGACACATTTCATCTGAGTTCATTGGCACCACATAAAGTTCGGGGGATCAATCAAATCAATAGCTAAACTAATTCCCTGTGAATCAAACAATTGTGGTTCTTATTGATAACTGACTATGCATGCTAAACCTTATCAATTTGTAGTGTTGTGTCCTTCTGATCATCAAAAGTTGACTTAATGACTCTCTTACATTTCGCCTTGGAAATGACTTTCTAATTATCTTTATCCTTCTCAAGTTAGACCTGGCAATTCGTGTTCTGACACGATACGATACGGGTCGACACGAGATACGTTTAGCCGTATTCGTGTTTGGCTTATCGTATCTCGTGTCTGAATCGTGTCGGACACGATTAAGATTATCGTGTTTCGTGTCCTGATGACACGATTAACACGTTTAACACACGAGTTACACGCTTTAATTAACGGGTTAACATGATGACACGAAAGACCTCTTACACGACACGTTAGACACGCCCAATTAAAACCCTTGGATAACTTATATTTTGAATTTCTAATATACTCAAATAATTATTATAAAAAATATACTCAATTATCTTTAATTATATATATATAATTATATATATAATTTAGTTAATTGAAATATTTGAAAATTTGTATCGTGTCAAACGTGTCGTGTCGTGTCAAGACCTATTACACGGCTTAATCGTGTCGTGTCGTATCCCGTGTACAAGTTTATAAACAGGTCTCGTGTTCGTGTTTGGATTTCGTGACACGATTACTAATCGTGTCGTGTTCGTGTCAGGCCTAATATGTGTTTATACCCTATGTAAACACGTCATGAAACACGGATTGTCAAGTCTAATTTAGAGTAGTAAACTTGAATAGCTTGTTCTGCTAAAATAAAAGGATAAAATTTCTTGTACAACTTATTTTGGTAGATATTGTCAGGAAATTAACTCAAATTAATTTGATTGAGATTTTTTAGCGATATTGCTTGATGGAAGAAGACTAGGTGGGTAATGAAGAATCCTAATGGAAAATGTATTACTTAATGGCTAAGTTTGTGTGAGTATAATATATGCAAAATCAAATGATAACATTGCAGTCGACACCTAAAATGTGTGAGTATAACATTGCAGACGACACCTAAAATGAAATCAAATGATGGACTTCACAATTAATCATAATATTTTTGAATTTCTAGAAGTAATGTAATTTCGGATTTCTATATCCTGTATTCATGCATATGTTAGAATTAAATTTGTTTTAATTTGGAGTTAATTTTAATAAACTTGCTTAATTAGTTTAAATTATGTTTCCAAATTCCTTTTATTTGTGAAATTAGATTAAATGATAAATAACTAGATTTTTCAGAAATCAGCTTAATCATAGACAAATTATGATTAGTTTTTAGTATATACATATATCATATTTAGTTTTAGTTGATTGAACTAAATATATATAGATATATAAAGATTTTTCTTTTAAAATTGAAGTTCGATTCCAATTAAAAAAAAACAAAACAAAAAATTATTTTTCTTTTAAAATATGCTTTAGTCCAATAACAAGGTTTTCACTAACGTTTCAAAAAATGTCTCTATCACTCGTCTCAACAACTGTCTCTACCTAGAAACATAATCTGAGACGTATTAGTGGTGGGAGCGTTTCAAAAAATGTCTCTATTACTCGTCTCCAAAACTGTCTCAACTAGAAACGGAATCTGAGACAGTACTATTGGCGGGATAAGCGCACCTTGTGGCGGGGAAATGTTGAATCGAAATTTGAGACAAAAATTTCCGCATCAAGTATTTGAGACAGTATTTGAAACAAATGACCTTTTTTTCTTATATTCATCTCTATTACCGTCTCTAAGTTGAAACAGTTTATTTTTGTCTCTGAATTTGGTTGCTAAATGCTCTTTTTTTTTAGTGGCTGTCGATTAAATCACGACACTTTGAAACGCACATGAAAGATCTACTGCGATTGATTGGGCTCCGCATCTTGTTTAAGCAGATTACCAACGAGAGTAGAAAATCAAAGAAGCAGATTGGCCTCTATTTAACTACGGCTAAAATCACCAAACGAAATCATCAGTCCGACAAGACTATTACCGACTTCTTTTTTATGGAAAGGCCGGGATTAGCACGATTTTACCACAAATCATAATAAATAAAAGGTTGATTATTTTTAAAAGTATCATAAAATTCAGATTTAGACAACTCAGATTCGAAAGGAACTGTGACATAAAATTCAAGATGTAGACTTCAGTACTCCCGTTGTGATACTCCCACTTTTGGATGTGGCGCTCACAACGATTTCTGACCATTGAATTCAATATCTAATTTCTTTACCGTCCGATACAATAATTTTTAACCTGCTAAACAGGTTTGAAAAACCTTTTGGACTGAATTCGTATGCGGTTGTCCTCGTGATAGATTTTTACACATTTTTTATTCCAGCCGTTGATATCAACAAAATTTTTTCTTAAATTTTTATACGTTGTATATTTTCTCCAATTTCTTTTCTTCTTATACCTTTTTTATACGAAGAAAAGAAATTGGGGAAAATATACAACGTATAAAAACTTAAAAAAAATTGTTGATATCAACGGGTGGAATAAAAAAGGTGTAAAAATCTATCACGAGGACAACCGCATATGAATTCAGTCCAAAAGGTTTTTAAAACCTGTTTAGCAGGTTAAAACTTATTGTATCGGATGGTAAGGAAATTAGATATTGAATCCAATTGTCAGAAATCGTTGGGAGCATCACATCCAAAAATGGGAGTATCACAACGGGAGCGCTGAAGTCTACACCAAAATTCAAACTTGACAACTCTGATTCGAAAGGATTGTGATTAGACTCGAAATTGACTCGATAAAACAACTGACCCAAAACAACTCAAAAACAAAATCAAATAAAAACTAAACTCTGAATCCTTTATTTATTTTTTGTTTTGAAAGGCGGAATATTATTCATAGGCGAGGGGTACGTACATAAGGGTGCCTTGTTAAAACCTTCAAGAAAAAAGCCCAGTGGGATCCTCAAGAAGGAAAAAGAGTACACCCACCCCTGAAAAAGCATTCGTGTAGGCATCAGACCTCAAGAAGAAAAAAGAGTACACCAACCCTGAAAAAGGATTTGTGTAGGCATTAGGCCATGTGGTTGGTTGACCAAAATTTGCCAAAAAATTGGCATACTGACTAATGAAGAATGTTGCCATTATACTTCAAATTTATCAAATTTTGGTGCTTTTTGAATTGTAGTGGATTGGAATCTCTGACAGAAAATTAGATTCAACCAAATAAATAATGATAATTTTTTTTCTTAAACATTGATTTCACTGATTTTGTTTTGTTTAACAAGTTTTTCGAGTTTATGCAAACATGAAATATTATAAAAGATACATAATAGAATATTGTGCGTCTCTGCTTGTTATTATTCATGTTGCTTCCCTTTTCTGAAGCCTGTTCATAGCAGGAATTGTAACAAAAATGTTCATTTGATTTGCATTGAATCAAACAAAAATAAAGATGATTTCTGAAGGAAAAAAAACCCAGAACTAGCTTTGAATCGACTGCAGTTGGATGGTTGAATAAATATAAATAAGCTCTTTAACAACAAGTTGTAAACAAACTTTGCAATTTATTAAAAAAAAATGAAGATTCCAATGCAAAGTTCAAAACTGGGCTGTGATTCTTACCAAAGCACATGGCCATGGTCAACTAAACTGTTAAGAACTTATATCTCCCTTAATATTGCCACCATACAAGATTAGAGAAACAATTTATTATTATATAATTAAAACATTGAGCCAATCTTTTTCTTTTTTTGCTATTCATGAACATGATATTGAAATGAGCTACACAATAGGAGGTAGTCCATTTTTTTTTCCCATAATCCCATCCCGCCCATCCCAGGATTTGAACCCGGGAACCTGGGGGACGAGCCAATCTTTTTTTTTTTTATATGAAGGAAAAAAAAAAAAAATTACATCATATGGCTCTAGGCCAAACTAAACCCATGGCATCAGTTGAGAGAACTGAGAAAAGTCCTGGAGGTGGAGAGTCAAGAACATGAAGTCCCGGTTGCGAATCGTCATGGTGAGTGGCTAACCAGTCTGCACACATATTTGCCTCTCTATAGATATGTTTAATCCTGCAAGTCCAATCACGGTTCAACAATTCATTAATGGCATCCAACAAACGATGATGAGGACTATAATCAGAAGCAACACCCTTGATTCTAGACACAGCAAGAAGTGAATCTGATTCCAATTCAACATTACGAAATCCACGTTCCCAGCATAAAGAGAGACCATGATAAATTGCCCATAATTCCGCTACCAGATTGGAAGAAATCCCAACTCTGTAGGTGAACCCACAAATCCAGTTTGCTTGCATATCCCGAATCAAACCACCTGCTACAGAAAGGCCTGGATTCCCTTTAGCACTACCATCCACATTCACCTTAACAAAAGATGTAGCAGGCCTTTGCCATGAAATTAACAACTCATGTTTCAATTTCAAGCTGAAACATCTTAAAACATCACTAGCTTCCTTGGCTCTAGATAAAATATGATGATCACAATTTACAGGCCACACAAAATCACCATCATGCAAGGTGCAGTTCCGCCAGTACCATATAAACCAAACACCATACAGAAAAATATTTCCCCAATCCATATCAAATAGTCGAATAGGATTAGAACAGTTAAGAAGAAGCCAATCCTTTTCATCCAGGGAAAAGAAATTCCCATTAGCTAAAGCAGGATTCAACATTAACCAGACACCTTTGGAAACAGGACAGTCACGTAAAGCATGCAACAAAGTTTCATCCATATGCGAGCAACGAAAGCAAGTAGAATGAGAGGCAACATGTCTCCGATGCAGAAAAGAAGCTGTAGGAAGAGAACTATGTAGAGCTCGCCATAAGAACACTTTAATTTTGTTAAGACAAGAGAGTGACCATACCTTATGCCAAGGTAAAGAAGAAGGTGGATTAGGGGATAGTTGAATCCTGTAGGCTGAACTTGTTGAAAAAGAACCATCACCCTCCAACTTCCAGCACCATGAATCCTCCCTTTCGTCACTAGTATTGATCCAAATAGCCGAAATTCTAAGCACAATATCGGGAGGAAGAACCTCAGATAAAGCATCCCAGTGCCATCCTCCAAACTCATCACAATAAGATGCAACGGAAAGATCAGCTTCAGCTTCAGATATAGGCCGCATAGCATACCGTAATAAAGGGCTTTCTGGCATCCAGTTGTCTAGCCAAAAACGTGTAGCATGGCCATTACTAATATTTATTCCCAAGCCTTTCAACAACACATCTCTGCCCTTCATAATGCTCCTCCACGTAAATGAAACAGTGGATTTGCAACTCACAGACAAGAATTCATCCTTACGCAAATATTTCTGTTTAATAATATCAACCCAAAGACAATCCTTGCCAGTAATGATTTGCCAACCTAATTTAGCCAAGAAAGCTAAATTAGCCTTCCTCAAGTCTCTCACTCCCAAACCGCCTTGCTCTTTGGGCAAACAAATATTCTCCCAGGCAACAACATGAAATTTTCTATTACCCACATCTTCCCCCCATATGAAACGTCTTGTTAACTTCTCAAGTTCATTCACAGTATGATCAGGAAGATAAGTTGTCTGCATCAAATAAGATGGAAGCGCACCTAATACTGATTGAATTAAAGTGATACGTCCAGCCATGGAAAGGAATTGATTACCCCAAGATAAGATCCTGGATTGAGCCCTGCTAATAAGTGCATTATAAGTAGCTTTAGTTACTCTACCCTGAATCATCGGCGCACCAAGATATTTGCCAAAATCAACTGTCAAAGGAATGCCACAGTAGTTGCTCAAATACGAAGCTCTACCATGTTCAATATTTGAAGAGACCAGGATCCTCGACTTGGCCAAACTAATCTTCTCACCCGAAGCCTCACATAACGAATGTAAAACACCCATCATCACATCAAGTTGTTCAGTGGATGCCTCTCCAAAAAGAACCAGATCATCTGCAAAACAAAAATGAGAAAGGAAAGGACCCTTATTAGTAATCGGCAAAGGCTTCCAACGAGTTTGCTGTACTGCCTCATCAATCAAATGACCAAGCTTCTCCAAACATAGAACAAATAGATACGGAGAGAGGGGATCTCCTTGTCTTATGCCTCTAGATGGTGAAAAGAACGGTAGCCTTCTCGGTTCCATATAATGGAAAATTGATTAGAAGAAACAATATTCATGATCAAATTGACCCAGGAAGGAGGGAACTCAATTTCCTCTAGGACCTCTCGTAAAAAAGGCCATCTAATTCTGTCATATGCCTTTTCTAGATCAATTTTAATTGCCACAGCACCCTTTTTTTCTCTTCATTTTCCGCATTGTATGCAACGCCTCCTAAACTACGATAATGTTATCCGAAGTATTACGTCCTGGAACAAAGCTGGATTGAGTTTTCCTAACTAATCTTTGAAGCAAAGGCCGAATCCTATCCACCATAAGCTTCGTAACAACTTTCAAAGGAACAGTGCAAAGACTGATAGGACGAAATTGTGAGATCTTTTCATGGCTTTCAACTTTCAATATCAACACAATAAGAGTTCGGTTAAGAAAAGTGTCAATTTCACCAGTACAAAACGCAGTTTTGACCATAGTAACCAAATTGTCCCCTGTAATGTTCCAAGCCTTCTGAAAGAAACCAGCAGGAAAGCCGTCAATGCCTGGGCTTTTATTCGGATACATCCCAAAAAGAGCTGATTTAACCTCCTCCACCGTAACTTCCACATCCAAGAGCAACTTCTCATCATGATTCAACTTCCAACCCTCACACAAAGACGGCAAGCTGACCCTCACACCGACATCATTCTCCGAATACAGCTCACAATAATAATTAACCACCAGTTGCTTGAGGTTATCAGGATCGGAGCACCAAGAACCATCATCCGATTTTAAAGTAGTAATTACCTTCTTAGCATTGCCCTTCTTAATAGCAGCATGAAAGAATTTGGAATTACAATCCCCAAACTTAATCCAATCCATCCGACTTTTCTGCTTCAATAAAGTTTCTTCTTGAAAGCAGATCAAATTATATTCTTCAATAAGCACAATTTCAAGCTGCAGTAAATAGTCATTCGGCCCTGAATCTAGCTTCTTTTGGATGCCATTTAGGCGAGCTAAAACTCGCCTCTTCCGTTTATAAATATCACCGAAACAAATCATACTCCAATTCTTTAGATCTTGTGCTAGTGTCTGTAGTGAATTAAACAAGGAAGTACTGGGAGTAGATAAACTCGCTTTCACACAGTCTAGAAAACTATCATGTGTCATCCAAGCATTTTCAAAGCGAAACGATACTGGCGAATTTAAAGGCCTACCATCCGAACACTTCAAACAAATAGGATGATGATCAGAACTTGTACGCGGAAGAATAGTTACCGTGAAGTTCTTGACCAAATCAAGCCAAACATCATTAGCCACTGCTCTATCCAACCTAGCCTTGATGAAATTCGCCCCTCCACTTTTATTCCACCAAGTAAATTTCGGGCCAGAAGCATCTAAATCAACCAAATTACATTCTTTAAAACAATTCAACATCCTGCGACAATTACTCAGATTAATTCCCCTCTTACCATGTTTCTCATCAGCTGAAGCAACCTGATTAAAATCACCCATGAGTAGCCAAGGAAGGTGATGTAATCGGCTTGTTTCAGTCAAAGAATGCCATAAACCGTTCCGTTCCGCTGCATCCGGACTACCATACACCGCTGTTAAAAGCCAATCAAAAGTACCAGGACCCGAAACCAAAGCATGAATAAACTGATCAGAGTAAGCTAGAACTTCAATCTGAACAAATAAAGGATTCCACAAGAGCCAAATGCCACCAGAAAAACCTTCTGCTTCTACTCTAAAGAAATTAGAAAAACCAAGTTGCTTGCAGACTTTGTCCGCCTTGTCACCTGAAATCCGACGCTCCAAAATGATTAAAGCATGCAGGCGATGCAACGAAATTAAATTCTTAATATTACGGATACTACGTCGAGAAGCAGCGCCCCTCACATTCCAGCTAATTATGTTAAGTAACATAAAAATAGAAGAAAGGTAGCAATCAATCAAGAGGAGTTCATGGACTTGCCATCGTCCTCTAACCCCTGTGAAGGCGCCTCAATATTCATAAAATCCTCATCCGAGGAGAGACCTTTTTCTCTTGCTGCACCATTGACACCAATTCCAATCATGTTATCATCTTGGTCTAAGTTGATACATGAATTAATTTGGGATTGGGTCGGTTCCACTATAGAAGGAGTGTCCTCATCATTCATCACAATCGGCTCCCTATTCTGCGTTCTCACTGTCGCAGCTTGTTTCAGATCAATGGTTTTATCTATGGGGGGCACATTAAGGCCCTTATTCACACTATCTGAAACAGCAATTTTCGGCCCAAATTTAGACTTAACACCCGATGAAGATGAACCCACCACACCACCCTTGTTCGCAAGCTGTGCAACCGTTTGAAGGCTCTGTTGAAGTTGCTTCCTGCTATCCCTTTGCATCGGCCCACCATCACCATTATTATGGACAAGAACCGCCTTACCGGATGCAACCGTATTCGGTACAATCTCATCGGAATCCTGGGTATCATCCATATCATTCAAGACAGCGAATCGAGAACCGACCTGGGATGGACTTGGAGCTGCAGCTACCGGTTTATCTTTATCATTGGATTGCCGATTCGCAGGTGCCTTTCTCGGAGGCTTCTTAACTACCATCCAAGGACCGAAGCCAGCTTTCTCTGCACCCTCCTGTACAGCGACTTGGGTGTGTGAAGATTGAACACCACCGTTGGGATCAGCCACTGCCTCTTCCTCCTGTTGCTTGGCCTTGCACCCGTCAGCATCATGGCCGAACCTTCCACAGGAAAAACATAACATCCTCAAGCCTTCATATTCCACTCTTTGCCATCGGCCTCCAATATAAATATGAGGAACAAGTGGTTTGGAAAGGTCAATCTCGACACTCAGTCTGGCAAATTTCCCACGAGAAGCTTCAGTGGTAGTTTTATCCACATTCACAAATCTTCCTATTTTCTCAGCCATGCTTCTCAAAGTTTTCCGATCATAAAATTCAATCGGCATTGACGGAAACCGAATCCATGCTGTAACCTTGTCAATTGTAGCCTCATGAGACCGAAAATATGGAGACCACCTTCGAACTGTCAGATAATGATCAGCAATCAACCATGGACCTCCATTGAAGACAAACTCATAATCCCTTGATAGAGTAAACCGAACACAGTAGAAACCATGGTCAAGGTCGATAACCTTATAATCACCCTTCAAAGACCACAAAGTCTTGAGCCGATTGCAGAGATACGTATAGCTTATTGTTCTCCCGAGCAATTTGATGATCACCGATTTCTTCCAAGGCTGCCTAATGCGTTTCTTGTCTTCCTTGGATAGCCAAACACAAGGGCCATCAATACTATCATCAATATTATCATCCTCCGACTCATAGTCCGAGTCCGATGCCTCTCCGTCCTCCATCAAATCATCGACGGCCTCCTCCAAACCGGTATTGAGAAGCTTATCGCGATATGATGGACCATGGTTGTTCGGCCTAGCTGCTCCCGAGAGAGGGGGAAAATCTCCTCCTAAATCCTCCTGTTCCATTGCAGTTCGACTTCTCTCGACTCCACTCCCTTCCCCCTTCAACGACGGCTCGCCCTCCGTATCCTCCTCCATAGCACCACCACAGCCAAAAACTAGGTAAGGTTAATCAAGATCCGAAAATTTTGGAGCGTTTATTACAAAGTTGAAAGTAATTGATCCATCTAAAGTTTTTTTTTTATTTTAGCCAATCTTTTTCTATTATTTGACATTTCGCCACTATTCAACAACTCTTTCCTTGGCATCCAACAAGTCAAAAGGTAACTTGGCATGCAGTTGAGAATTGTTGGAATCAAGGAAATTCGGTCCGTCTCCTTACTTCTTGGGCCTACAATTCGTTCCTGCAGCCGTGCGTGGGAGAGACGAGACTACCAAAATAGACACCAATATAGAAATGGTATGGAACATCCAAATCCTTGATGTCCTCAATCCTCTTCCCCTTGAGATTATACCAAACTAACTTACACTTACACTTCCACTCATGGTCAACCCATAACAAAACTTTTTGCCCACACTTGGAATACGCCACGGGGTAGTAGATTAAATTACCAAAACACCTAGAAGAGAAGAGTTTAGTCCAAGATTCTACTAAATCACCATAAGGCTCGTGAATAATAGAAAGGTAACCTCCCAATTCCATAACCCTAATATTTTTCAGCAATGGCAGTGGAACATCTTCTCGGTATCTCTCGGTTGTTAGATCAAAAGCAACAATAGTTTGTGATCCTTCATGTTCGATAATCCAATGCCAGGCATTACCTACTATTTGCTTAACTTGGCTGTAGGGGAGACTAGGGAAACTTGGGGTTTCATGGAAACTACTTCTCCAATACCCAGACATTAAGGTGTAAATCTTAGTTGAAGAGTCGTACTTCCCATTCTGCTCATTGTAGCTTTGAATCAACATCACCAACTTATAGTCATCAGAAACGGTATCGTACCCGAATCCATAATCCACGAAAATTAACTTTGCAGTAGATCCATGATCCACTGGAGGTTTAGGGACTACCCGAATCTTCCTTGTTGTTGGGTTGCAGATAACAATGGCGTCCCCATTGTTGGTTTCTAAGGCTATCAAACCATTGCATGACCCTGTAACTGGGAATTTGTTAACTTGCAAATCTGTTAATATTTCCGTACTCTTAATTTGGGGGATTTCGAGGGAGTCCAAATCGAGAGAATAGTGCTTGGATTTGGCAGAGCCGAGGGTAATTAGGGAGCGGTGAGAATTGGTTTTGAGGGAGAGGGAAAGATGAAGCTTCACGAATTCAGGGCTATCGATTAAATCACGAAAGCCCTTCGAAACGCACCTGAACCGCAGCAAATCTTTCACAGCTATCCGGCGCAAAATTTCCACCAACATATCGTAGGGGAGATAGATTCGGCTCCGCATCTTGTCTTGTTTAAGCAAATTACGACCAAGGAAGGAGAGTAGAAAATCACAGAAGCGGATTTGCCTCTATTTAACGACGGTTAAATACTACTATAAAGTCCTACAAATACTAGGTCTACATGGATTAACGATATGGTTAGAGTAATTATGTTTTTGGTACTTATATGTAACTAGTCCTTACTTCCAGACTAGGATCACGTGTAACGCACGTGAAAGTTGCTTCGCGTGCGGATGATCTATTTGATAAGTTTTTTTTTTAAGAAAACTATTTTAAGAAATCGAATCTAGATGTTATTCTAAGAAAATTTACTTAAAAAAGTAATTATATTTTATTTTTTGAAAAGCAATTATATATGTTTTGTTTTTTTAATGATATGTAATTGTTGTAACTTCGGATATCTCAGGAATTAACCAAACAAATAAATAAAGCGGAAAACAACAAAACAAAAATTTCTTGTGGACCTATCCCACAAATCTGCACTATCAAATCAATCAAATACAATCACTAATCATAACAATCTCTCTTGGAAACTCTCAATCTAATCAACCCAACATGGGTGATTCTCTCACAACAACATAAAGCTATCTCAGCTTTTTCTCTCTCTCACAATCTCATACAATCTTTCATACACACAAAAAACTAAACATAAAGTGCTTATTTATACTAACACAAACTTGGACTCCAAGTTTCCCTTTCCTACTAGTATTCTTGTCCACCAATAAAAAAATTCTAGAAAAATCCTAATCCAAATCTAATTAGAAATTGAGGCAAAAATCCTAACAATCTCCACCTTGACTCAAATTCCTTCGTCAAAGCTTAATTACTCCACCCTTTAACCATATATGCAAAAGTAACTTTCTTCTTTGTTGGCAAATCAACATCTTTCTTCTCAATTTGATGTGAAGATACCGATCCATCTCCTCTAATTGTACTTCCAATCCACTCATACAAATTCTTCGAATTCTTCACTCCTTTCATCACAATCATCGAACCTTTGGTGATCTTCAAGTCTCCACCTCGACAAGAATATCCATAACCCAAGCTATCCAACTTTCCAAGGGAGACCATCTCAGTTTAGGGGCATGCACAATGGTACTTACAGGTATCCACCAATTAGGAACATTGGTAAGACTCGAACCCCGAACCTTTCAGGCAGAAGTTTGCTTTCCTCTTGGGACTACAATTCGTCGCTGCAGCCGTGGGAGAGATGAGACTACCAAAACAGACATCAAATCCAAAATTGTAGTCCGGAACATCCAAAATCTCGATATTGTCCTCAATCCTCTCCCCCTTGAGATTATACCAAACTAACTTACACTTGTAGTACCCATGGTCGAACCCCAAACCTTTCAGGCAGAAGTTTGCTTTCCTCTTGGGACTACAATTCGTCGCTGCAGCCGTGGGAGAGATGAGACTACCAAAACAGACATCAAATCCAAAATTGTAGTCTGGAACATCCAAAATCTCGATATTGTCCTCAATCCTCTCCCCCTTGAGATTATACCAAACTAACTTACACTTGTAGTACCCATGGTCGTAATTATCAATCCATAACAAAACCTTCTGCCCACACTTGGAATACGCTACGGGGAACAATAAACTATGACACAATGTGGTAGAGAAGAGTTTAGTCCAAGATTCTACTAATCCATATTCCTTCATAACCCATATATCAAAAAATGAAACATCTTGTAGAACTATCATAACGACGGTCAATCATACAAAGGCAACCTCCCAAATCCATGACGATATTATAATAACTAATGTTGTGATCCTGCAGCAATGGCAATGGGAGAGGAACATCTCGGTATCTCTCGGTAGTTAGATCAAAAGCAACAATACTTTTTGACTCATAAGTATCATGTTCGATCACCCAATGCAAGGCATTCTAAATGAGTATTGGCTTAAATACGTTGGAAAGGAAATTGGGGAAACATGGGGTTTCATCAAAACTATTTCTCCAATACCCGTACTTCAAGCTGTAAATCTTAGTTGAAAAGTCAAGCCTGCTGTGATTCTGCTTATTGTAGCGTTGAATCAACGTCACCAACTTATAGTCATCAGAAACGGGATCTTACCCAAATCCATAATCCACGAAAATACTAATTCCAGTACACGCAGGAGGAAGAGTCGGAGGTTTAGAGACTAGCCGGATCTTTCTTGTTGGGTTCCAGATAACAATGGCGTCTCCTTTGTTGGTTTCTAAGGCTATCAAACCATTGCAAGAACCTTTACACTACTAGAAACCCGCGATATGGTGGCGTTTTTTTTTCAAAATAGGGGCGTTTTTAAACGCCGCTACAAAATCCGGCGGCATTTAAAAAAACGCCACGCGAAACGCCGCCTTATTGGGCGCCGGGAAATATAGTGGCGTTTTTTCCATAAAACGCCGGGAAGCTTTAACGGCGTTTGTTTGTTCACCAACGGCGTTTTTAATCGCCGTTATATTGAATTTTACGAAATACAAAAAAAAAACATTTTACTCATTATTATTACATATGGCGGCGTTTAAGAAAAAATAAACGCCACTATATGGTGGCGTATTAGTAAAATAAACGCCATAATTTAGTGGCGTTTTCTGGTAATGCCACAAAATGGTGGCGTTTCTTTAATTTAAAACGCCACCATATGGTGGCGTTTACTTGCCCTAAACGCCACTAAACAGGTGTTACTATCATAAATATTTGAAAATTGTTTGGAGCGTTTAGTGGCGTTTTGTTCTTGAAACGCCACTATATGGAGGCGTTTTATTCTTAAAATGCCACTATATGGTGGCGTTTTGTTCTTAAAACGCCACCATATAGTGGCGTTTATTCTTAAAACGCCACTATTTTTGTTATAATTGGTTCTTGAAAAATCCTGATACGGCATTATTTTGTTTAAATGACACTATTTTTCTGCGTTTGAAAGGCTTGTTATCATTTACGCGAGACAAATATATTGCAGCATAAACCAAATTGAATGAAGACCTCAATAAAACGAAATTTAGTACATTGAAATGGATTTGTTCTTGAAGCATTCATACAGATTTACATTGTGCAACATCTAATAAAAAGTTTGATATTACAACACCTAAATATCATTGTTGTTCCAGTGTTACATGACCACATAAAAGAATAAAGGAATCAAAAGAATCAAAATGTATCAACTTGTTTACCACAATGTGATTATGCACTGGAAATCGATGTATTATTAACAAAATGGTTTTGGGAATCGGCATCGGCACCGCCATCATCACTGCCACTGCCATTTTGAGTGCCCTACTAAAAAATATATAAGTTATAACACCAATTAGAAAAACATGATATTAGGTAGTGTAATTAGGGCATAAATTATATTTCACCAATTATGCCCATGAAAGTGTGAATACCTGTGGCGAATTGTTAGGCTGCCCGAGTTCTTCACCTGGGAATTTTTCAGCAACAAATTTCATTAGCTGACTTAGTTTCGCGGACATTACAGCATTTTGTTGTTCCAGCTCCTGAAATCGAGCAATCTCTGCTTGTCTTTCTTCTTGAAGTTTGGCAAGCTCTTGTTGCAGTTGTAATTCCCTTTGCTGACCATGCAACAAAAATGAGGAAGTATGATCAGACCCTAAACACTTTGCATGAACAAGTACATAACTCACAACACTTATAAGACCAAAGTCTTCACCAAAAAAAGCATGACATTGAAATCAAACAGCCACTAATTAAACTCATATTTTTTTAGGCCAAACACTTAAACTCAACAGTTAGACTGAAGCCACCCACATGCACATTTTCATCAAGTTTCGCATGCACAAAAAAACTAATAATTCGGCCTCATTTTCAGTAATCATTTAAAAACCCAAATAAACACCAACAAAGGCAACTGCACAACACTCATAATTCCCTAAATTTCTCAATGCTAGAACAATGCACAAAACTGTTTATTTGACAAAAAGTTTAATTTGAACCAACTCAAATCAGCATTTCTTTTCACAGAGAGATGTTCATTTCACTGCATGTTATAAAGTTAAAAATTCAAACCTCCATTTCGGTTCTGAGTTGTT